>OMNW01004095.1:12348-17518 GCA_900303245.1 Selene dorsalis | reverse complement strand
TTGTCCTGTCCCATTCAGATCATCAAGTCAGTTTGTCCTCTCACAGCATGGACGCTGATTTTTGTAAAGGAAATTAGCCGGAGCTCATAACCATGTAAAGTCAAATACAGCAGATGTCATCGGAAGCGTCAGAACATATCAGTTCCCGGTCCCTGTTCTGGTCCCAGTCCGGATCCCGGATCTGATCCCGGTCCCGATCCCGGTCCCGGTCCCGGTCCCGGTTCAGATCCCGATCCCGATTCCGGTCCCGGTCCCGGTGCCGATTCCGGTCCCGGTTCGGGTTTTGGTTCCGGTCCTGGTCCCGGTCCCGATTCTGATCCCGGTCCCGGTCCCGATCCCGGTCCCGGTTCGGGTTCGGGTTCTGGTTCCGGTCCCGGTCCCGATTCTGATCCCGGTCCCGATTCCGGTCCCGGTCCCGGTGCCGATCCCGGTCCCGGTTCGGGTTCGGGTTCGGGTCTCTGGTTCCGATCCCGGTTCGGGTTCGGGTTCGGGTTCTGGTTCCGGTTCCGGTCCCGGTTCCGATTCTGATCCCGGTTCGGGTTCGGGTTCGGGTTCGGGTTCTGGTTCCGGTTCCGGTCCCGGTCCCGATTCTGATCCCGGTCCCGATCCCGGTCCCGGTTCGGGTTCGGGTTCGGGTTCTGGTTCCGATCCCGGTCCCGGTTCGGGTTCGGGTTCCGATCCCGGTTCGGGTTCGGGTTCTGTTCCTGGTACCGGTCCTGGGTCTGATGGTCCTGGTTCAGGTCCTGGTACCGGTTTCAGTTCTGATGGTCCTGGCTATGGTCTTCGTCCCGCTTCCGGTACGGTCCCGGCTCCGGTGGTCCTGGTCCTGGTACTTATCCCATTCCTATCACGGCATTCTGGACGTTGTTGAAGTCAGTCAGGGTTCAGGGCCCAAGAGGCGGAAAGGAATTGGGCGCCTGTGTCCCCGGCCTGGTTCGTCCGGCACTACTCCCCTGTGAGTTTGGAGCGGCTCAGAGTTGTGTTGGTATGGCTTTTCACTGACCTACGACTTCAGCACTGGCACGGAAGTGACGTCATCAAAGTTGTAGGTCAGTGAAGTCAAACAGTCTAACTACACACTAATCCAACATGGCGCCCATGAAAAAGTCCTCACTTCACTAGTCATTCACTTTGTTTCTTAAAGAATCTGAGGTGGGACATGGAATCAGGGGGTCATCTAGTGGGGGAAAGTTGCAAGTACTTCTCTCTAAGTGTAGCAGAAAGGGTGGTCCTCACTTCATCTGCACACTTACCCGGAGCTCACTATGATGCCCATACAGGTGTGTGTGTGTGTGTGTGTGTGTACAAGAAAGAGCCTGAGTGTGTATAATGGCATGTAATGGGATCTGTTTTTGGACAAAAGTTTCTGAGACGCCAGAGGAAGGAGTGAAAGGAAGACAGAAAGACAGAGCGAGATGAGAAGAGAGACAGGTGATGGATGAGACATATCATGCATTTTGTTAAAAAAAAAAAATTATTCTTGAAGTAACTATCCACTCTGATGTACAGTGGGTAAATTGCCAAAGAAAAAGGATTCCCCAGCACACCTCAGCCAAGCTCTTCAGATTATTGGTCCCTCATGGGAAGGAAACGGGAAACAAGGGAAGTAGAGAGGAAGGATGCACTTTAAAGAGTGGGGCAATGGTCACTCAGGAAAGCGGGTGGGGGTGATCCTCTTGTGACATTTCTCATCACTCTTTACTCTCTTCTTGCTTAGTGATGAGGTTCACAGGCTGTTTCTCTGCTTCTCCGGGGATTCACGTGTGTTTCTGTGTGCGTATGTGTACAGTAGTTGTGTTCTGGGTCAGTGATTTACTAGGAAGGAGAGCAGCCGCTGTGGCGCTCTGTGTCCCTTAAGACTTTGGCTTCTGTCTGCACACAGAATATCCTTCAAGGACTGATAAAGAGCAGGAGCTTGAAACACAACTGTACAGACACAGTTAATGTAGGTTAGTTTAATTTCAATGAGGCTTTATTGACATACCCACATTAGATTAAGAGTGCAGCTGAAATAATTATCCCACATCTTCACCAGTCTATTGGATTTGCTCAGGTGTCAAAGCTGGTAAGAAGTGTAGAATAATATGTCACAGCTACTGCATGTAATCCCCCAGTAGCTCAGTAATGAATGATAACGTGATATAATCATATCAACATAAAATGACAATGCTGAGTTGGTAGATAATATTGAATTATTCCCCTGATCCCCTGAATACAAAGAATGAATGTTAAAAGAAAGAAAGAAAGCTGAAGGCTTTCTGTTAAGCAGGATTAGTTTCTGGTCGTAGTGTGATCAGAGGGTGCGGGCCACACATAAACACAAAATAACAAAGCAGTGTACATTAACGGTCATTAATAATCTGTGACATGTCAGACCAAAGGCCATTGTAGCTGGATGAAAGGCTCTCTGTGTCAGTGTGTGTGTGCTGCACTGTTCTTCCTTTTCCCCTGTGTGTTGGTCTCTGTTATAGGAGCCATCATTACACAGCGTAAGTATCCTCTGGTGTCTCCTCACTTTTCTGGTGAGACACAGTCTTTCTCATCCAAGACAGCTCCATAAATCACTGCTTTGTCCTGCCTGTCACACCTAAAACACAGACCCACAGTTAACATACAATTGATATCGCACGCACTCCTCATGTAGCAAGGGAAAGGATTTCCATTGCTGCTTGTACTCAGACAAAGGCTAGTTAAGGTGAACAACACAAAGACACATACAAGCACGCTCACTGGCTGTCTCCTCACCTTCCTCCTCAGCCTGTCATGTAGTGAGGCTGTTGAAGCAAACTAGGAACAAGGCAGGAGACACTGTCCGAGACCTCTGCTTTGTTGTCCTGAAACCGATCCCTTCAGATGCACTCTGTGGCCACTCAGAGCCTCTCAGCACACACAATAGCTCTTTGGGTAGACCAAAAGCAAAGAAAGAGTAATTCTAGTCTACTATGCCCTCCCGTCTTTCCTGAAGTAGCATGTGGAGATAAAGAACGAAAAGGAGAGAGAAGAATGGGAAAAAAAAGTCAAGGGTGGGAGGGAAGGAAATACTCTAAAACTGAAGTACCTACTTAAAGCAGGAAGTAGTAGGTATAAAGGGGAAAATATGGGCAAAGGAGAAATCGCAAGAGAGGAAAAAGGCCTACAGGGGATGATTTGTCAACTGAAGAGGGACACTCAAGTCAAGGAAGAGACAAAATTGCTGATGGAGAGCTGAAGGTTTAGGCTGTGGTCACCAATCCTCTAAAGTTATGCGAAAGGTTAAGAGGTCAGTCCAAAGTCAGCAAGGTTTGGTGTTTTGTGTAGGAGGGTGTGATACAGGAAATCTGATCTGATGATTAGAATTATCGGATCACATATAATTCCTTATGTATCGTGTTGTGGGACAAATTACTATTATTTACCTCACACATACACTCCCATTCGTCTACAGAATGACCCTTTGGTCATTTGACATGTTTCTTTTCAGTTGATGTGTTTGGGCTTTGCTCGGAGCAACTGTCCTGCGTTACTTTGTGTATTTAAGTCCTTGGTTGGAGTGGTGTATGAGTGTTGTTGTTTCTTTGTTCCTTTGTAGGGTAGCTTGTTGTTTCTTTGTTGAGGAGGTCCCCGGTCTGTGCAGAAACAAAAAAAAAAAAAAGTTATACTGTGGGGTTTGGAATGTGCTCCTTCATTTCATAAGGCACAGTCACAAAGCCGTGTGTGTGTGTGTGTCATTGTACTATCTATCTACATGAGTGTGAATGTTTACACTTAAGAGAATAGCATGCACTACTCCAGGACACATAACAACAGTGGACTGGCCTAATAATTGCACAAATATTCTCTTTTTTCGGGACACACAGACACACATGCACATATGGGTGGGTGTGAGGGCAAAGAAACGCTGAGACACACATTTCCAAACACCTTCCTTGTGGACTGTGTTAGCCCCATGACATGTTTTCCAACTCAGCAGCATCTTCCTCAGGCCTCTAATAAAACACAGATCAAAGACAAGCAAGCAGACCTGTCATCACACATGCACAACCACACACACTCACAATCACCTCATTTCTGGTGCCCTTATGTAGGTCTGTGTGCATGTGCATTATCCTGTGCTCATGTGAGTCATTGTCTTTCCTATTCTTTGCTTTTCGCCCATTAGCCGTATTGACATGTATAGACTAGCCATAAAAGTATGTTTTGTTTTTTCGGGGTATGTCCACACACTAGTGTTTGCCAAGTGTTGACATCCTGTAACTATAGTAGCACTCTGTGATTTACACCAAATGTGTCCATCCTGGTCTGAAAGATAATAAACTGTGACAGTGGAGGGTTTTTTTTGTTTTTTTTTTTCACGAGGCTCATTGGATTGTCATCACTTTCAGAGGAGACACATTTTCAGGTTCAAGCAAAAGGCAAAGTTGCAGTTTATCAGAAAGGTTCATGTTTTCAGATGCATACTTCACCGTTAATCCCAGATTTAATGAATTAGTTGGCCGACACATAGTCAACAGCTAAGGAACTTTTTCAGCACTTTATTCCTGTGGGATCGGTAAGATGACCCTCGTCCATCCTTGTAAGTGAAATATAGACGTATCTACTCAATGACAAATGAACCGTCAGATTTATGGAGCCTGTAATGTTAACACATCAGGGCTCTGCTATACAGCGTCTGAGCGCGTATTCGCCAGTCTGTAACAGTTTTTCTTTTTTTTTTGTATCTGAACAGCCGGCAGCTGGGAGTCATCTCCTCTCGATGTGTCCCCCTGAACCCCTCTCTCACTGAGTAAGCCCTCAGTACAGTAATAAGTGGACCGTGAAACCCAAGCAGCCTGCATGGATCTGAGGCTCAAGCTTTAATAAAGGCCAGCTAAAGGAGATGAGCAGGGTTCATTTGCTCTCAAAAAACATGCCGTGTTTGTCCAGCGTTTCGTTGTCATAAATACAATCCCTCCCTCACTCATGTGGAGGAACAGTGAGAACCCTCTGACTCTTGCCTGCACACTTTGTGTGTGTGTGTGTGTAGAAGAAGAGAGACGTCTAAAGCTGAAAAGCCGTCTTATGAAGTATCTCATTTCATTCTCTCTTGAATAAATATCCCTTTTATCTCCCAAACACTTAACTTACACTTCTCTAATTATTCGTTCACCATATTTCCTCTGGACTAGGACCTTTACCTTTGCACTTTTGTTTG
>OMNW01004095.1:2348-7348 GCA_900303245.1 Selene dorsalis | reverse complement strand
TTATTGATCCCCTGTGGAGGTTTTCTCATCTTCTTGATCTTCTAGATAGGGAGCAGAATTAACAACGCGTCTGACTCCTCAGTGACACTTCAGCAGGGTCTTTGTCTACCCTGTGCACCATACGGCTGCACATACAACTTGTAAAAATCAACAGTTAAGTTCACAATCATTGCCTTGGCTCTGTGTCTGGGTATAACCCCTGCTTCTCTCCTCACTTCCTTAAAAGGGCAATCTGACTGGATTCTTTTATATCACAGGGAATAATAATAACACTGATCTAACAAGTAGGAATGTCTGGACAGAGGTATATTTAGTTGCACCGTGGTATTCATGAAAATATGCACCCACTCACCAAAACCAGCATCATTGCTTCACATTTTGATAAGAGGATCGTAAATTTGTCTCCCCGTTTTCTTTTTATACATGGGACGTCACAGGCTGCTGTTTTGCGTCCCTTGCCCTTTTTCAGGTGCATGTTCCTTTTGGCAGTTGTCTCTCCGGGTTTCTGCATCTGTTTTCCTCTGCTCACTTTTTATTTCCTTCCTTTCTTACTTATCTCTGTTTCTATCATCTGTGTCTTCTCAGTGTCAGTCTGGTGAAGAGCAAGCTGGATCCAGAGAGTTTGGGCATAATACTTCTGGGCCCATTCCTGTTGGAGTTCTTCCCCGATCAGGTGTGTGTGTGCGTGCATGCGTGTGTGCCTGCATATCACAGTTTAAAACATGTGGAAAAAGAAACATGTACGCACACATGTGGCTGACACTAATGTCTATTTCCAGAACACGCTCTATGTGGAGTGCTGTTTTAGCAAATCAAAGGTTTTTATGCCAAAAACATTTCTGTGGTGTCTCATGTGAAATTAATGCGTGTTTTCGACCTCATATGACGCTACTTGCTGAGCAGTTTAGAAAGGACTATAAGACGCCTTTATGAGGCAAAGTGAATGAGGAGGACAGGGAGGGAGAGATAGAGGGGAACTGTGTTAAAGTGATCAGGGCTTAAGGGACTCACCAGAGGAATGGCCTCGAGCCACAAAGAAATTATACTACCATTAGCCAACTGGACACACACTCAGACACACGTGGGATTGGAGCAAGGGTTAGAGTTTCATATATAGCCATATAAACACGAGAAGATGGACACGCTCTCAGACAACACACCCTATTAGCAACCTGCACCTTCAAGCCAAAGTCATGAGCAGTGTTTTGGCTCAATGTCACTGTTTAGACATTTTTGTAGCGTCGGGTGGTTTGTGGTAATTGAAGTTGAGCTTTGCTTCCATACGCCGACACACACGCATTTAAATTTTAACACGTGGGATATAACATAAAGCTTTGGTTGCAACCAGAGATGTGTCGGATTGACTTCTGAGTTCAAAAATGTTCTTCCTCTGTGGGTCTTTTTTACCCCCCGTCTCTGTAGGAACAGTTTTCCCAAAGACTCTCTGACAACTTTGCATGTTTTTCACTCTGCTCCCCGTCTGTGTTTCAGGATTCAGGAATCCCAGACTCCTTTCCCGTCTACCACTACAATGGACTTAAACAGTCCAACCACAACGAGAGGGTAAGACACTCTTTTTATGTTCAGGTTGTTAATAGCAGCTGATGGTAGTGGTTCCTTTTCATATTCCTTTACTCTCCTACAATTACATCTCCTCTTTTCCTGTCATCATTCACATATACACACACACACAGTTGGAGGCAGTCAGCCACTCCAGAATAAACAGTAGCTATTGCGAGGCTAATAGCCTGTCCATCCATCCAATACCCCTAGCTTAGCCTCCTGTTTCTCCAGCACAGGGGCCACTGTCAGCAGCCTACCGGTGATAAATGGTCAAACACAGGTCTATTAAGCAGGCTTAGTTTGATGGATGGTTGTCAGTGGATGTAGCTGGTGGCGATGCACAAACCTGGTACTCAGGAATATCACTTTCATCATCCTTCAACTTTGTCTGGTCTGTAAAATAGATTTTTTCCATCCTGCTACCTGAAAATATAGAAATGGCACCACACGTTTGCCCACACAAAAGCGCACGCCTGCGCAGACACACACACACACTCTCACACATGCATATGGAAGCAAGGCGCCTATAAGATTGTGATGGCATTTCCATTCCCTTAGCTCCAAATGGGAATAGCAGACCCGCTGA
Organism: Selene dorsalis; assembly: GCA_900303245.1. NCBI lineage: Eukaryota > Metazoa > Chordata > Actinopteri > Carangiformes > Carangidae > Selene > Selene dorsalis. The sequence goes on along the minus strand of OMNW01004095.1, from coordinate 5,199 downwards.
CAGCGGCCTCCTGCAGCTGGTAGATGTGTATGTGTGCATTTTTGTGAGCACCGGTTGCATATGTGCCTCGGTCTCTCTGTATTTCACCCCTGACACTTTCAGAGGAAGTGGCTTAAAAAAAAGACCGATAGAGTTGGAGCCTGTCAAACCCGCGAAAAGTGTTGAAATTTGCTGTGTGTTACCTGTGTGTGTACATATGTGTGTTTTTTTAGGTGGAGTATGTGGAAGGAACAGCTCTGGTGCTAGGTTTTGAGGACCCCATGGTTCGGACGGACGACACTCCAGTCAAGCGCTGCCTACAGACCAAGTGGCCCTACATCGAGCTGCTGTGGACCACCGACCGCTCCCCATCCCTGAACTAGCATTGACACAGTCCGGGTGTGCCTGTGTATGTGGAAAGACCACTACTCCTCCACACACACACACACACACTCACCCCTACTCCTGCTGCCCCCTCTCCACGCTGACCCTGACAGGTCAGCACGTTACAAAGACTGAGACACATAAAACGCAGACGAATGAGAAAAACACAAATGCACATAGACATGAAACGGAGACAAACACTTTGATGAACTGAACAATACAACCCCCCTCCCCCCTGATCCATACTTGCATTCTCACTTACATTCCACACAAATGTAAACTCACCTTTACAGTTCATGCTGTTGTCTGTTCACCATGGCTTGTAATATGACACACAGGATGTTTATGATGTGATTATTTAAAAAAACAGTAGACAGCTAGACACTGTTTAGAGAACAGACTTGGTTTGGTTCGGCGACCGCAGTGCATCACCTAATCACACGCCGAGCCACATGTACAGCCAGTCGACTGTGAAGCACTACTGTTAATCCAGCTACAGGACTGTTTGAGGGAAAACCTACCAAAGCCTTCCACATATGAGAACACATGCACACACGCACAAACTCACAGACACACACACACACACACACACACACACACAGTCACGCCTACTGATAAGCGTTTACAGCGTAAAGGGACCAACCTAGACGCAGAGAACTGGAGATATGAGCAGGATGTTTCTTCAGTGTTTTCACCAAGATGAAGCTGGTTTAGGTGCTCTGTGTGTGTGCTTCATGCACCACGCTGGTGTGTTGGCCAAGTGCTCATGTATTTATTATCGCACTCAAAGGTTCTGGAATAAACACTTTTTTTTTTTGTTCAAACATGGTGTGGTTTAGTGGCTGCTTTGAAAGCATAGACGTCCTCCTCTGTGCGTCTTTTTCTAATAAATATCATGTCCTGACCCTGACATCAGGCAGCCTCGGATTTCAGGATGTCCAAGGTCTGTCTGCACCCCCTTAAATCACATGCCGACGCATGTTTAGTGACCTGAGAGACTCTAAATCAGTTATTCACTAAATCTCCAAGACACTGATGGTGACTTAATTACCTCTCTGTAAACAGAAACGATCCTGCCTTGGACAGAAAACGTCCCATTTCTTAGCTCATCATCAGAATTCTCCAGAAGAAGACAAAGGAAACATTGGCTGTACGAATGGCATCTTAAACCCATCCTGAACTGTGGCATGTTTGGCACCTCATTATTACAGCATGTTGTCTATTACTGAGCTTTTCTCAAGCTCAAGTGGCAAGTGTTAGAGAAGTCATACTATTTAAGTACTTGGTCCTGGTTTAGGACAGGACAGCTCTTAATTTGGGGTTGTGCATTCATGCATGCGTGCGAGCGTGTGTGTGTGTCAGTCTATATCTGTGCATAGTGCTGTAACGTTGGCTGGGTGTGTGTCTAATGGATTTGTCTAATGGAAAAAGGATGTCGGCCTAATCTGACATAACAGCCTGTTTAATGATCACATTAAGAGTTTGTTATAAAAAAAAAAGGAGGGGGGGGCGTGGAACGAGAGCTCAGTGTGTAAAGTACAAAGTCCTACTGTGTGTGCAGTAATCAATCCAGAGTGCGCTGCAGTAAATCTGTGATCAGAACACGTTGGCGATGTGACAGGACGTAACCTGAACAGTATGCAAGTAAACGTGTGTATTCCTGGAAACTGAATATCTGTGAGAATTTTATTGGATTGAAAATGATCACAGATGGAAATGAGCAAACACTGCAACTGAGCTGCGTTAAAACAGTGCGAGTTTACCTGTCGGACAACATAACGCAGCCGCACTAAAACCAAATGGGGCAAAAGAACAGGAATACGTCTGGCTGCTGCCCCCTCACTCCATCATCATCATCATCAACCATTTTTCCTTTTTCTTGTGTGAGGAAAAAGAAACAGGACACATCTCTCTCCTACTGTATGTGCCCACCCCCCTCTCTCTTCATCTTAGATTTGCTGAGAAAGAACAGACCTTCTCCTTTACTCTCATCTCTCTCTCTCTCTCTCTGACTCTAACGCGTCACTGCTGCACAATAAGGGCTCATGGAGATGTGTATACAAGGTGAACCATGTCTGCTCTCAAGAAACTGAAACCAAAAGAAGGAATGGGACAGAGTTGCAAGATAGAGGAGGGGAGGGTATCACGTTGAAGGAGGAAAACAAGGCAGGTGAATGATGTGGAGAAAAACCTCTCCATCTGGCAGGTCAAGGCTGGGATTCTTCTCATCCACTCTTTACCTCACCTTCTCACCTGGTTCTTATCAACTCTCCTCTGACAGAAAACACTCTGCTCCACTGCAGTTTTACTACACTGGAGTTTAATTCACAGCTGATGTGTCTATAAAAGCGTATTTTTAATTAAAACAAACTCCACAGGCTGATAAACTGCACATTAGTTTGCCTGGAAATTGGTGCCATCGTGACCCCCCCTCTCTCTCTCCCCACAAATACATGCACAGAGATTTTTTTTTTTTTTTTTTTTTTTT
>OMNW01004091.1:7272-12835 GCA_900303245.1 Selene dorsalis | reverse complement strand
TCTGCCCTCCCATCACTCTCTCTTATGTTTCATTAAAAAACATCAAAAGTCAAAGTGCCTCTCTTATGTTTATCCAAACAAACCATTACTGTAAACAAACAGTTACTGTAAATTTCCCAGAAGATCTTGTTAAATGCAGAAATGGCTGCTCCCCGCTCTTCCCCGAGCCCATAAGGTGTCACACTCAGCATTTGTGAGTGTGTGCATGTGTGTAATCTGAGATTGCCTTTGTAGTGGTTTTAAGATCTGGTAGGGGTCTATCCTTCCCATAAGGCCGTGGGTGGCGGTATGGAAAAAACACATCGTGCTTATGTGTGTATATATGCCTGCGCTGTGTGTTTGTGTGTATCTGTGTATGTGTGTGTGTGTTTCCACTTGACTCTATCATTAACAGTGATTAAGCTTTACAGGTTTATAATGGCTGGTGGTAACCATGCCACCAAACTGCGCACAGATGCTGGCCGTCGTAACTGAGTGTATACAATGGTAAACAATGCCTAAGACTGGGAGTGTTTACAGACACGGCTACAGAGAAAAATTTACTACACACACACAGGAAGGAGTGACGATTTCACTTTAGTCTCCTTGTAATTCCTGAAAAACACAAGGACAGTTTCTTCTTTTTCAGTTGTGTCCTAAAGCCCGGCAGTCTGCTCCACATGTTAAGTGTATGTGTCCCAGGTTGATAGCGTATTCCACACAGACCTCCATAAGCCCTGTCATCTGTCTAAACACAATGATGTCGCTTTAACCTGTCGATAACAGAGGGGGCGGTGCGTCCAATTTTGTTTGTGCATGTGTGTGTGCGCGCCGGCGTTCCGCGCGAAAGCGTGCACGCGCGTGTGTACGTGCATGTGTCCGTTCTGCCATCGATTGTCCAGCGTTTGTCGTTTGCATTCAGGATAGTGAATTAGAGGGAAGACTATTGATTTGGTTTCAGCCTCTCATCTTATTCATCTCTCTATCATCCTGGTGCGCTCGCTCTCCACCGGTGCTTCATTTTCACCGGCTGCTCTCCTCCACTACAAAGCTGCAGAGGGCTGCAGCAAAGGGAACAACATATAACTTAAGAATTACACTTGAACATGTAATGAGTGGCTGGAAGGTTGCGGCTCTAAAATTAGATGAATCAGTGTTTTTCAGCTTCAAAATGTTACAGTTAACTGTAAATGGTAACACAGTGCTGACTCAACTCTTTTCTCTTTTCTTGTAAATCCTGATCTAATATTATATGATCTGACAGACCAATGTCATGTCGAGCATGAGTAACGGAGCTGGTCTGGGTTTAAGCTCTCTTGATGTGATGACTCATATGTGCTAATGATTTGCCGGTAACATTTTGAGGCTACAAAACAGATGACCAACTGTGTTTTTCAGGATACGTTTCCTGAATCTCACTGAATCCCACAAGTATGCAAACAAATCCCAGTTTACAGGAATTTATCACAAACTGGTAATACTGGAAAAATAAAACACCAATTGGTGATTAGAAAAAAAAAAGAGAGGGATCTGCTCTTTATGTTGTGATGGTTTAGATTAAGCTACCCAGATGTTTATTTCTCATTTGAAATGAAGAGCTGACTCATGAGTGCTGTAGTTTGTTTTTCATTCATTGTCTCTCAGAGGAAACGAACATGCAGCACAGGTGATGTCACATCCTGGTTTTTAATCAGCTTGGTTCAGCAGCTGCACATAAACACAGCTGCTCAAGTTGGATTGACTTGGCATCACAGATGCGCACAGACAACCACTGTGCAACATGTTATACGACCATAATTAAACATAAAATGTGTGTGTGTGTGTGTGTGTGAATGGACAAACAGATTCAGACTCACCCAGTCCGGGGTTGTGGTCACCGTTCTCTCCGTTTGGCCCGCCATGATGTTGGTTGCTGTGGTAACTTGCCATCGCCTCCAGCTTGATCTTCTTGGCCAGGGCAGACAGATCTGAGAGAGAGAGAGAGAGAGAGAGAGAGAGAGAGAGAGAGAGAGAGGCAGACAGACAGACAGACATAGAGAGGAAAAGAAAATGGAAAAGATGGAAAGAAAGAGAAAGAATCAATAAGAGCCAGATCAATGGCCCCGGTGGAGGATTAGAGCGGTGGGTAGGCAGGAGGTTGTCATGGGAAGACAGAGGCCAGCCATTCATTCTGACTGCACCGCTGCACTGGCCGTTTAGTCTGCCAGGGAATCAGCGGTGATAGGAACAAGCCAAGACATTCATCTCTCCCACACAGGGACATCACATCCCACAGCACAGCACACAGGACGACACTGAGCCCCGACTGCAACTCCACCTTCCAGCCAGAAAGTTCTTCTTTATCAGTACAAATTAGAAGCATTAGAAAAAAGAAGTGTGGCTGTTTTTTAATAGGGGTTGTGCACTTTCGGATAATGTGAAATGGAGAGCGACAAAATGTAGCAGCAGGGCAGAGCCGCATTATAATTTGAGTCTTGAGCCTCAGAGGGTAGTTTGACCCGTGGAGCAACCTTTAAAACTCTTTCTTATGCCACACAAAATTAAATATCTCTCGCGCTAATACAGACAAACACAGTGAATTATTAAAGTTGGACAAAACGCGCAACTGTGCAAACAGCACTGAGGAAATGCAAACAAACCATAAGTCTTAATTTCCTGATCTTGGATACATCTAAACATTTGCTACGAACTGAGCTGCTGAGTGTTTTTTTTTGTTTTGTTTTGTTTTTTTGTTCCTTGCACAATGGGCGTCTGAGGTGAATAGTCTGTCCGTCGACAACCACAACAAATTGTTCCTTTTCTTCTCATCTTCTCCCCTTCTCTTTCCTGCCCTCTTCCCTGCTCTCCTCCCATCCCCTCTCCTTACTTTACCTTTTCAAATGTCAGCATCACAGCGGGACATAAGCCACCGTGTTGCCTGTGTGTATGTGTGAGTGCACGAGGGCGAGAAAAGAGACTAAGGAGGATCACATCAAAGATTTTTCCTGCCTTTTACGCTCAAATGTCCTCCCTCTCTCTGTCTCTTTCTCCCCTCTCATGTGGCCAGTTCTAATCAGTAGCGCTGACATTGCCGCCGTGCCCTCTCCTTTGGTGGAAAAAGACTCTTTTCCCACTGAGAAAGATGCTCTTGAACACTCACACACAGACACACACACACACACAGACAAACACACACACACACACATACTCAAACACCTTTGAACAGTGAGAGGAAGTGGAGGCTAATAGAAAATGGCTTCTTTTGAGGCGGGGAATGAAAAGATCAGGTTGCAGTGAAGAGCACAAAGCCAAGGGCAACTTTGAGAGCGGTGAGGTGCCAACAATTACTTTTCTCCCTTTCTCTGTGCTGCACTCACAAACACAAGCACACACACGCACACACACACACACACATACTGACTCACATGCAACCACACAAACACATCACAATAGGGACTCAAAACACGCAACTGTTTGTGACAAGAGCAAGCAGCACTATGGCCTTTAGCAGTTTACTGACTGTTCTCACAAAGCCAAAATGCAAAACCAAAAACATTAAACACACAGATTATGACTTTACAAATAACACATTTTCCTTCACAGACAGTACTTTAACAACAAGTCTAAAAATTTAAAACTTTAATTTCATGATTGAGGAGACAATGATTAGATTAAACTCTCATCTGCATCTAGAAGTGGATTTAAAAGTGGTTTCATGGGTCTTGTTCACCTTAACAGAGGACTTTGTGTTCTGACAACCCAAGAAAAAATACCCAGCTTGCAAGTTATGAGTTGTTTCTTATATGTCAGCAGGGTGTATGCTAATTTTATTAATCAACACACAGGTTGCCTCACAGAGCCCCACCTCTTTAGACTATTGACGATGGGTAAAATGTGTCATTATGTTGGTCTGCAGGGAAAAAAAACAACCCATCCTGTATCTATTCTACATAAGCACGCTGGTCTTTCTTTAAAACTGATGGGCTAACTTGTCCTTTGGCAGAAGCACAAAATTTAAACTTTGCCAGCAGCTCCTCAGAGGGCTGAAGCAACATAATGTCACTGATTCACTCTTGAAAGATTTCTGCTGTCCTTTCTGAACAGTTCTGAAGAATTTCAAACACTTTTATAATAAAGAAATATATGAAAAAGGGGGATTTAGAATCAAAGAGGCTTTTCTACTCTTATACAGAATACACCTTTTAAACTTACATGATTTTTGTATTTCTTTTTATATTTGAGATTAAATATTTGGTTGAAACATGATTTTATCTTATTGCACTTGTGCTCAATTACATGTATTAAATTTGGCAATGTGTGAATGACATGAAAGTAATTTTAGTTTTAAAATAAGTTATAGTAGCAGTTACATGAGGAGTGAAAACTGTTTAACATTAATCATTGACAGTCACTGACAAATAGCTCTTCAAAATGAAGACAACAAATGACTGCGTCTAATAGCACAGAGAAACACATCTATATTACAAAGCAGTTTTTTATCTACTCTGAAATTAATTTAAATATTATTCCATATGTCAGTAACTGCAATTTTACCCCAAACATGTATTATTTACATACGTATATTATATATTTACTGTCCAAATCCTCATTACAACTCTACATTCCTAAAACGTTGTGCGGTTGAATCACAGGCCCTGATGTGTCATGGACTGATCATCATCATCATCATCATCATCATCACAGCTGCGTGTTAGAGCACACGTGTATGTTGATTCTTTGATCTACAGACACACGACAGAAGAAAAACGTGTGTTTTCACCCAGCTGCTGTGACTTCAGCACAGGAGACAAACTTCAGCGTGATGCAGTTTCAGGCTGTACTCCTGCTGCATATATCTCCTCCCTGACAGCTTTTTTATTAATATGCAGAGTGAGGGCACAAGTTACTAAATGGACTGTAGACTAAGAGATCAGCACTTTTTTTGGTGGCTCTGTGATTCTTGTGGAGCAAAAAAGAAAATGCGAGGCAGAAAACAGAGAGAAAGAATCTGTCTTTTGGAAAAGCCTGTAAACATCCTGAAAAATTATTCTTGCAGAGTCTTTCCTGTACATATGCGGAGGTGTACATACTGTATATGTAAGGTATATGCGTGGTGAGGCCTGGGTGGTCACCTGCAGGAGGCATGATCCCAGCGTGCATCAGACCACTGTGGGACAGCATGTGGTGAGTCCCGCCCTCGGTCACACTTTGCAGCCTCTTGGGCGGTCGTCCAGGCCTGGAACTGTAGGCATAAACAGGCTCACGTTAGTCATTAGGCAACTTTAAGACTTCGCTCCCTCACTCAAGTCAGTTGTTCATGCTGAGACTGAGATGGGTGGCCTGGTTAGAGAAACTGTCCTTCAGTCTGAAAACCTCTGATCCTGCTGAAATGTCAACAAGCAAAACACTGAAACCTGACCGCTTCCAGGAAGACTGCTGTACAGCAAATCTGTCCTCCCTGTGGATACAAGCAAGCAAAAAAGGAGTTTCCCTATGGCATCAATAAAGCACCTCATTACTGTTCAGCTTACTCATTCATTTGTATGCTTATTAAATGTGTTTGCTCGCCTCCTACTCTCGTCCTCTCCCCATTTTTGGTCATTCA
>OMNW01004091.1:2272-4772 GCA_900303245.1 Selene dorsalis | reverse complement strand
TCACCGTCACGGTCCGGTTTGATAAATCATATCGTCGTCGTCGTACGCAGGAAATCTTATGCTGCTGGTTAGAGGAGGCAGGGAAAGATTGATGTTGTGATCTCCCTCTCCAATCGAGGCCTGAAAAAGCTTTATGTGGCATTGTTATTAGGAGAGCCTTGTGTGATGATGTCATGAAAGAAGCAGGCAGGACGACACACTTGTATAGTCACACACACACACACACAGGACGTTTGATCAGAGCAAGAATCTGATCTCCTAAACTGATACCGCCTTGCATTCCTCTCCCACATTCCAGGGTCAGGACGATGTCAGGACTGTGTGTGTGCGCATGAGTCTGTATGCGTATGTACATACATGTGTGTGTGTGTGTTAAAAAGTGTGCATGCGCTTGTGTGTAGTCCATTAAGAGCTGTCACAGTGGAAGACATGGAGGCCCATCTATCTCATCGCGCTGCTCTCTATAAAACATCAAAAGAGTGAGGAGGTTAAAGTTGAGCTAACCATCCCACCCTAACACACACACACGCATACACACACACACACAGACCTCCTCCCCTTCATCCCACCACTGCTCACTTTGACAGTGAGTTATGGCATGGCAGTGGGGCTCAGCTTTGTGGAGTCCACCTTCCCATGCGCGCGCACACACCCTCAGCCTCGTTCACTGCCAACTTGCGAGGCCGAGGTTTACCACAGAGAAACATAAAGAGTGAGCTTTTGTTGCTCTCCGCGGGCAGCTTTGTCTCATTTATCATTTATCCTTTGATTTCACTAAGTTTGATTCAGTTTTTTTGTTGTTTGTTTGTTCTGTTTTGCCTTAGATTTATTCCACACCTGCTTCATTTGAGTTTCTCTAGTTGTAAAAATCAAAACGTGCCAAGAAAGATTTATGATTCACGCCTTAGTGAAAGTCACAATTCTGTTTTTCCATCATTTTCCAGTTACTCTAAATTAAAAAAAATCCACCCGACACATCTTTCACTTTATCTTAAGTGATATATAGCCGTGCTGGGTTTGTGGCGTAGAGGTTTTTGAATTTCCTCCTTCCACTCCGATGAAATGGAAGTAAATGGGATTTTGTTTGTGCTCACACTTGTAGAAAATGATATTTCAGCAGCATCTCTTTCACCCATCCAGAAGAGTGTCCCTGTAGCAGTCTTCATTCAGATTACTTCACCACAAGCAGCTCTCAAGTAGAACTGGGTCCTATGAAAACTGTTGTACCGTCTCCGGAGCAACATGGACTCTGTTTCTGGAAAGGCACATTGTTTTATTCTATCATTTTTCAGTGCTTTGAACGCCACAAACAAAACTCCATTCACCTCTATTGTATTGTGCTTGAGGCAGCGATCTTGGAGACTGATACACTGCACTGAAATAAGATTTTTTTTTAATAATTTATTTAGATGAACTAACCTTTTAAAGCAGCACTGTTTGGAAAGCACATCTTATAAAGATGTTAACAAGCACAAACGTGGGAACCGTGAGTTGTTATTAACGCATGCTCTGTTAAAAAGTAACAAGAAATCTTGTGCCATGCCATATTACACTGCTTTTATGTAACAAGGGACGGGTGGCATTTCTATACAAAGTATGCATATATATGTGCAGTATATACAGGAACGCACACATGCGCGCACAGTTTGACCTGAGCGAGTTGTTTGATGTGTGTTACTAACTGAGAATGAAACTGTTCCTTTGTGAGGGAGAAAGAAAAGGACGAAGGATCAGGTTGCCTCCTACACACCATGTTCTCTCTGTGGAACTAATGTCATTTAGCAGCAAAGCCAGCAAACACACAGGCGTGACCATATGAGTTTATGTGTGTGTGTGTGCGTGTGTGCGTTAGCAGATGACAGAGAGAGCAGACAAGAGTGTGTGTTTTTGTGCCACCTATGCATGAATTATAAGTAGGCTTTGACTGAGGGTGAAGTCGGCCCCTCTTCATGGTTTGATGAGTCAGTGGTCAGGGTGTGTGTGCGCGCGTGTGTGTGCGTGCGTGCGTGTACGTGCGTGTGTGTTTGTGCACAGCAGGAGTAAAAGAGTGAGACAAAGAGGAGAAGGAAAGACAATGATAAACAGAGGACATTTTCGTAACCTCTGCTTCACAATGTTTAATTTTAATCTTAAAAGAGAAGCAGTGAATGAACAAGCAGCCAGAAGAATAAACAGAATCCATGTAAAGTGTTCTGTTAGTCATGTTAAGCTATCTGACAAGGCTGTTATTTTCTCCTCCAGCCTGCCTGACTGTACTGGACTGGAAAATAATAAGTGATGGCTGTCTTAATCAGTAACAAAACCCTCACTGAGCCCTGACGCTGTCACAGAGAAGCAACATCATATTCTTGGAGATGGTCTTAGAACTTAGAGGTTTAGTCATCCAGCCTTCCTGCTTTAATGATAACCATCCCCAGTCCCACTTTTTTTTTTTTTTTTACCTGCCTCTGCATGATGCTCTGTGCACACAAGGGATTACTTAGAAAAACTTCTAATGCAG
>OMNW01004088.1:35101-53829 GCA_900303245.1 Selene dorsalis | reverse complement strand
TTTTGTGCAGCCACGGAGACGATGGTGGTGGTGACAGCCCAGTCGTGACATGACAGTGTGCCTTCCACAACACTCGCCTCTCTGTAAAGCAAGCTGGGATGACCCACGAAAACAACAGAAACAGAACTAGCCCCAGAATTAACTGATGTGTCCTTTCTGAGGTGGTATCACAGAGTTTCTTGTATGTTTGTTCAATTTGGAATAGCATTTGTGAAACGATTCCTATTGTGTCCCTTGTCCTCTAGGTGCCACTATTGCAAAGCTTTTCATGATCAGCTGAATAGTATGTGCTGTGAACTTATTTAGAAGTGTTATAATAGGCAGTGGGAGTGGTTTGTTGATATAAATGGTGTAATAGCCTAGCAATATCTACAAGTTCTGCTGTGATTTTAAAGTGGGAGTGCACACAGCTCAAATGATACCATACAGATATGAATTCCCCCACTTATGTCATTGTACAAATAAAGGATTATGCTTTTGCTGAAACACTAATTTATAAATTGTATTAAGTGTTGTCTCCCTATGAGAAAACAACACAGAAATACCAGTTAAAAACATTGCACCAATAATGATAGGCTACTGGATAGAAACTGATACCACCAGAGTGCTCATATTTCGGTGCAAATAGCCTATTTATATTTTTATTTCGTTGTTGTCCATACTTTACCTCTTATAGGCAAATGAGGTCAATAAAAATCCAGTAGATTTTAACTTCTATAAATTGATTTGTACTTTTCACAAGATCATTATATTGAACAATAGCATGTCCCCATGTCTCTTAAAGCTGCAGATGGGTCATTTGGTGTATTTGTAGCTATGTGTACTGCATGGACTTCTCATATATCAACTACATAGTAGGCCTGTATCAATATATCAAATGGTTATATAGACAGTCCGTTTGTTTGTTGCGGTATATCGCAACATCTCTGTTGTCATGACAACTTGTTCACATAGACATTCTAAATAAAGTGATGTATAAACATGAACTCAGCTGTGAGTGAAGTGATTCTCCTGTTAATTGACGACTGAGCTGTGAATGTTAGTTTACCTTTAGATATTAGCTTGTAAGGAGCTAATTAGAAGGACCATGGGGTTAGGATAAGAAGAAAACGACCATAAATAAAGAAAACACATACTTAAAAATTCTTATGGCATACAACAGCATGTAGTTTGAATGTTGTAGAAAGTAAAACTCTTTACAAAGTGATATGGATGAGTTTTTCTGGTAAACTCTTAACTGTTTTTATTCTACCTTGTGACGTCAAGGGTGTAATTTGCATGAACAAGCGGAGTAAACTGACAACCGAGTCAGTCTCCATTAACAGATAGGAGCAGCCACGCAGCGGCGCCTTTATCCTCTTATTATCCCTCATGAAGCACCGGGAGCACCGAGGTGTTCCCGCTGGTCCGGCCGCGGGCTCCGGGACTTCTTGTTGCCAACACAGACGGCCGACGTCAGGTTAGCTAGCGTCACCGTTAACAGCGGGACTCCTCCGGCTGACAGGCGACCGCAGGGCAGAGTCGTCAGGAGAGGAGGAGAGGTTACTGGATGTCACACACGCACACGCGCGCGCGCACACACACACGCACACACAGCAAACTCCCTTTAGCCAGCCAGCTAACGCCAGGCTGCTCCCTGTAAACTAAGTTGGTTACCAACAAGAAGCAAGAAGAAGAAGGAGCTCACGGTAAGAGAGTCGACCTGATTAGCTAGCGTTAGCCACATGGGTTGTTTGCTTTCAGTTGTGACAGCGTGTTTTTGTCACTATGCTAACTCAGCTAGCTAATGTTAGCTAAGTTAATGTCAATATTCAGTTTTTCTTGCTGTTCAACCGTCGTTTATTTGGGTCGTGTTCTCAATAATGACATTCCCACGGACCGCCTGAAGCAGATCATTTTACTGCCAGCTTTTTATGCTATTGTCAAATAAGTGTTTGTAAATAAAGCAAGCGCAGGCTAATAATTCATTGATAAGGTTAGCTCCATTGGAAAGCAGTGAAAACAGTGAACAGTTTCTGAGACTGGCTGTTGATGTCGACCTCTCTGTGTTATTTTATAATCTTCATTTGTAAGGTAGACAAACAGGCGGTGCGTCATTGTTACCAACTTTGCTCTCGGATCTGAACCGAGTACCAATGTTTCATGTGTCCGAGGTTTTAACCACAAGCAAACAAGGATAGTGTCAATATACTGAAACTAAACTGGCTTTGTTGGGTATCCTGTAAATGCATGGCCATGTCTGCCTGCCCCATGATGCAGTAACAGGTGTATCTGTAGGTCACTGATGCTGGTGGCATGCTCTCAGCATGGTAAAACGTTGTTAGCAGCTTTGGCCAATTTCTCATGGCTTGTTCGAAATATCCTGCAGAAAGATACAATGATGTAGCAACACTTTTATGTCATTTAGTTTGTATGGATCAACTGAACTAACCTTAAGATGCTGTACAGTTAAGACTGTGTTGTCTGAAAAGTGAAGCTTCATACAGTAGAGTTATTTGGGTATTATATTTTGGGTGATGCTAAATTACTGACTCACTTTTCAATTAATAAACTATCACAAAGTCAAACACTTTTTTAGGGGGTTAGGATGAGGGTTAGGGGGTCACCAATTTTTACATTTATCGTAACCACTTACCCATTGATACTATCTTTGAATTCTTTATTAATGGACATCATGTAAGGACTTAGTTTAACACAGTATTCTTTTGTAAGTTACAGGTCTGCAGGCTGCTGGAATTTGCAGTTTTGATTTTGTGTGGTGAAGTAGTGGTACTTAATACATGGATCCAGAGGGAGGTGTGGTGGGGTTTCTGTGCCGTATACTGGTAAATGATTCACCAAACTGCATTTTGCTTAGCTAACATGAACTGCGCTCTGGAGGTTTCTGCTGGGTGGCTGTGTTGGAGCAGAATCATGAAATAAGAAATATCAGATACATCGGTGCAAAGGACAGTGTCTTTCCACTCCCAAATCTGATACTTGGTATCTTGTGTTGGCTGATAGTACTGATCGTATACCATGGCCACGGGAAACAAAAATACATCCGTAAAGCAAACACACTGTTGTGTGGCATAGCTCATGTTAGACATTTTAAAAACAGATACATTAATGCTGTTGGACCTTATTTTGTTGTCACATTTCACTATTAAACATATAAAAAATACACATTCATGTCATGTTTACCATGTAAACATCTTCTTTGCTTGGTAATGCACAATGCATTATGGGGTCATCCACTCCTCTTAGATATGTCACCAGTGAAATACTAGATACTGTAATTTGCATTGTAGACCAAACATTTCAGAGGAACAGTAAAACAGTTTGAGGACATCACTGTAGCAAGCACATTACAATGAAAGGTGTCCATATGATGACTGGATATCAAATAAATCTGGCTGTGTATTTGCTCATCGCCTCATCAGTGTGTGTGTGTGTGTGTGTGTGTGTGTGTTGGTGGAGGGCAGGGCAGGGCACAAGGCAGGGCGTTGTATCTTTACCAGCAGCCCCAGTTACTTGGAACAAAAGCTCTGTTGTTGAAAGATCATGTGACTGTGTGTGTGTGTGTGTGTGTGTGTTCATGTTCCACCCTTGTCATGTGATCTGTGCTCAGGGCTGGGTCTGAGAAGTGCTGAGTCGCTCTCAGAGAGGTTCCTTACACTCAGGGAACAGGCAGACAGTGAGCATGCAGGCAGGGAGAGGAGATGGATGGTCGGCTGGATGGATGGATAGAAGTCAGACAGAGAGGAGGTGTGTGAGAGACAGAGAGAAGTGGCAAAAAAAGTTACATGGCTTCCTCTTACCTTGGGAGGAGAACTCAACCAGTGCTTGAATTCTCCTTATTTTCTCTCCGTGGATTTTTAAGCAGCAGACATGTAAAGATGCCAGCCTGTGTTATGAGTCACATCAAGTTTTCTATGACAAGGCAAGTTTATGCTTTTTACTTATTAATTATTATGTGTTCAGTCTGTAGGATGCCATAGACGGAAAGTTGCCCTGTCAGGATGACTATGCTAATGACTGCTAATGACTCACCATGAGCCTGAGAAAAATTGTAATAGAGTCCTGCTGTTTGTCATATTGGTAATGAAATCAAATGTGAACTCATTTCTTTCCAAGACATGTAACTGCATCTTTTATGCAGAATGGCTTCAGTCGTAGCCATAATACTCCTTCTATTTCTAAAATGCCAACATGATTAGTAGCCAACTGTAAGGAGTGAGAGGGCACATTGATGGACTGCTTTTGACCGGTGAAATGATGAATTCCCATGTTCGAACCAGACCAGTAAATGCGTCTAGATTCCAAATCAAACAGTTTATTGAAATGGTAATAATGGAAGAACTTGACCCTTTCTCCCTTTGAGCTGAGAAGTGGTATGGCAGCCACATGTTGCAGTCGTTCTGCAGGTCTTGCAATACTTGTTTGAATCAATGAGACCAGTTGGTCCTGAACTGCAAACATATCCTGTGTGCATTTTTGTTTGCTTTGTGTGCATGTGATTAACCCATTTCAGTACCCATCCTGCAGTAAGCATGTTTCATGCTACACGTGTGAGTGGTGACAATGCGCCATGTATTACGCAGTTGTTGGAGAAACTACATTTATCCGCCTATATGAAGTTCTCTGACTAAGATCCACACTGTGATTTCATACCAAGTCACTGTGTGTTGACCTCACATACAGGACTTTGCACTTTGGCACACCCTCGGTCTCTGACTGGCTTTGTAATGAGAAGAGTTACATGGCTAGATAGACCACAAAAACCCAGTGTGTCACAATCTCCAGCTCTTCCATGAACTTGCATAATAACGTCTGACAGTGTTGCAGTAAAATAACAGCACATAGTGAAACACATGCGTGGGTTTCTGTGCTCATCTTTACCTGAAACAGCAGGTGAAGCATGAAATATGCAAAATAAGTTGGAACAGGAGTTTGGCCTCTACAATTACACTTCAGAAAAGAAATTGCATGAAGTTTCATCCTGTTGAGTCTTGATTTAGTACAGTATGTAAATGTCTGTAGATGAATGTCTGCTGTATATTTGAATAACTGAACAGAGGCTTTCTATCTAAGCTGAGAGCACACTGGTCTCAGTAACAGAGGGAACACTGGCACAGCATGGTTCATCTATTATACAGCAGTTAGAGCAACTGAGCATGTACACCATGTAAGAGGATGTTATACAGTCAGGCTGCTTCAAGAGACTTGTGCAAATTTCAAAATGCCCTGGATCATGCATGAATTTTATTTTTTTTATTTTGAAATATGATAATGCTTTTATTTTGGGAAATGTAGAGAAATTAATGCATCAGTATAGTTATTAGTTACCACAGTCTCTGACTTCAAACATCCAGGCTTTGCCAGCTGGAATGAAAACTGTCACCAGTCCAAGCTAAATTGCTCTTTGTGTTAATGTCATGATATATGAGTTTGTTTAAAGAAAACTTTGGCTGACTTTTTGCTGTATCTTGACTTGTATTAAAGTCAAGAGTATGGTTTTGATGGCTACATACTTGATATGTTATAGACTAAAGCTAACACTCCATATCCTGGGTGAAAAGAAAGGATTAATGAAGAGGATGTAGGAACAAAGAAGTGGCATTGTTTATCTACTACAGGGCAGAAGATGCTACTCAAAGTACAATACAGAACAATGTAAGATCATTTTGGTTCCAACATGACTCTATTTGGCTTAGATAGGATACTTAAACAGATCAGGCAGATAGATTCCTGCTTTAGAGTATGTGGATTTATTTTCAAAAAAAGTATGTTTCATGTTTGATGCCAAGTGTAAAAGGTTTTAAGGGTGTTTTTTCATAAACTTGATGTTTTACAAGGTCAGGGCTGGAGTTTTCTTGGGGTTGCCAGAAACCTCTTAAAAACCAATAAAGACAGAACCACTAACATTACTGTATATATACAGTGCCTATAGAAAATCATAATACTCCTTTGAAATAGCAAGATTATTGGTCATACGAATTTACACTTACAACATCAAACTAATGAAAAAACATTGGTGAGACCAGGGCTCCAGACGAACTATTTTACTGGGACCACATTGGCCCCTAACTTCAAATTTTAGGAGCGCAAGCAGAAGATTTAGGGGCGCACACAGTAAATTGACTTGCAAAGCAAATATTCACATTTCCTTTTCATTCATGATCCTCACACACACATTGGCCTGTCACCTGTAATGACAGATTCCAGGTTCTTTGAGTTTGCCCTTCCATGTTTCACCAGTGTTAAACAAAACAAAACAAAACAAAACAAAAAAAAACAGTAAATTTACTGGTTGCACACGCGCAAATAGATGAAAAATGTATTTGCACAGTCTCAAATTTTAGGGGCAAAATGCTCCCATTAAGGGGCAGTCTGGAGCCTTGCTGAGAGTATAATCTCTGAAAATGAATAAAATTAAACAACTAGAATAACAGAGTTGGAAAAGTCATCAGTCCCCTGATTTAATCCTTTGTGGATCCACCTGTTGCTTTAATTACAGCAATAAGTCTCTTTGGACATTGGGGAATATTTACCCATTCTTCTTTGCAGAAGTGTCTGAGCTGAGTCAGATTCTGTGGTGAGTGGCGCTAGACCACTTTCTCCTGGATTTAGTCAGCACTCTGACTTAGTCACTTCATCTTTCTGTCCTTAAAGGAGCTGTATGTAAGACTGTGGCCAAAACTGTTGCTGCAGTCAAATTCAAAATACTGCAGCATGTTGTTTCCCCTCCCCCTCCCTCCCAGACTCGAGGTTGCCAGATAGCCACACGCTAACCTCTGTCCTGCTCCAGCTTTGTGGTTATGGTACCCTGAAACTCACTCACACAGTCTCTACTCCACCAGAATCACGCCAATGTAGTAATAGAATGAAATGAGCGGGATAAAGCTGTATACAGGCAGTGGGAAAACAGATTATTGTGCAGAAAGCGTGGTGTGTCCAGGAGAAAATCACCCATACCAGCACCTGTCCTCAACTTCTACTCCACTCTCAGCCGTCCCCGTCTTTCAAACACATCTCCTATGCAGATCCTGGGTTTTGGTTCTGCTTTTGTTACAATGTTTTTGAGAGTCATAGCGAGGTCTTTTAATGTTAGTAACGTCATATAACCCACAGTGCTTGTAGCTGCAGCTCAGTGGTACCTGGCAACCTGGATGCCACAATTCTACTGACTTTGTGATTGGAAGATAGAAATCTTTTTGTAAGCCATAAGTACTTTTCCAACCATGTCAAATTCTTTGCAGTACCATGAAGTACTAGTGGCCAAATCCTCAAGAAACAACTGGTTTTATTCTGCAGTATCATAATGACTACATTTGATGTTGCGTGGGGGGCAATCAGCCTGGTACTTGATGTGAAAGTTGATTGGTTGTACCTGAGCAAGTTTATAATGATATATTCTAATGGGATGGTGACTTAACCAAACCAGGTATTTCACTGATTTTTTTTTTTTTAATGGTCCAGAATGTTTTAAAATGTTTTTTTTTACTTTGATGAGGAGGATAAGCTAGAAAACATTGAATTGAATGCTTTCTAATTTCTAGGGTATAATGTGACAGAAGGTTTGGGTTTTGGCAGGGTATGATGACTCTCCATAGGCACTGTAGTTAGGCTGCTAATATAATAAGATAGCTGGCTGTACATGCAAGGATTTGTAGCTTATTGGGCGTTTGAGCAGACAAAGACTCCTCTGCTGTTGTGTATTTGAGAAAAGACACCACCCTCCATTCTCTTCATATATGGATTATCTGTACCTCTGCAGTAATGCAACCTCACGCTGTCATTTCTGATGTTGCAAAGATGTGGGTGAAGGGGTTTTCAGACACTTGTTTGAGGATTCAACACATGTTTAGTTTGAACCTCATTGACACCTTAAGTTGCACTTTGAAAGCCCTTATTGAGCGATGTAAGAGTAGGGGGAGCAGCAGGTTACAGCATCATGCTGTCTGTTTATCTGCCTGTCTCTTTTATGCCCCAGATTTTCCTTTGTCTGATATCCTGTTGTCACCACGCAGAGCAGTACAGAACAGGAACTGAAGGCCCATGGTTCCTAGCAACTGTTGCCATGGGTCCAGTCCACCCTGCCTCAGCCTTCCACTGGATACTGTGTGCGTGCTTTTGAGGGAATAACTTGGCTTCCTGTCAGTGCATTTCTTCCTGTAATAGCAGACAGGCACTTCCTGCAGGCCAGAATCAGAGGGGAAGACATGAAAGAGATCTTTGGCCCTTAATACGGCCTGGGATTACAGTTAGGAAGGCCAGAGGACAATAAAGTGACATTCTTTTATTTGTAAAGAATTCTGCAGGTTTTTACGCGGGATCAATCGACATTCACAACTGCTTTAGTAACCTCCTTTTTGTAGTATATAGACGTGATTATACTATAAAGGAATGGTTTCTTGCCAAGGCTGAGATGTCAATATCGCTAACTGTTTGGAATCTGTACACAAGCAAATTTCCCAAAATGTCAATATATTTCTTGAGCCTGACAGCAACATTTTCTGCATGACAGGATTTAAGCACAATGTCAACTAGACAGCTAGCAACTCCAATAGTGATAGGTGTTTACTGTTTTGATGGTGGTTAAGGGAAATGTGTCAACTTAGTTCACTTTGTTCTCACTTTTGGGAAACTTGTATTATTTTGCTGTACGTTCTTTTTCACGAAGTACTGCACATCTCTACAGGGGCGGCTGCTCATCACACAAGTGGAGGCCGCCAGGCAGGAGCTGTGGCCAATCACTGGCTGTGCGATCCCCGAGGAGCATGAGTCATGACCTCGGTGGTGTTGGTCGACACTGGTGGGACAGTGGTGGAGTACGTCACAGCGGAAGAGGACCCCCAGCAGGTGGGTTGGACGATGACAGCAGAGTAAAGACCTTCCTCCAATGGCAACACACCAGACACCAACATGCAGAGGTTCCAGCCCATGAGGACTGAGTGGTCATTACTACATTGCACTGTAGAAGTCCTCAGTAGTTACTCTGGAAGTTTCATTACTACTTCTTACACACACACACACACACAGTGCCCTCTTTTCTTATTTCTGAACTACTTTGTCTCTGATGAAGGTTTATAGTGGACTGTTTTTGATTGTGTTGCTCTTTTCTGTCCCTGGCTGCCTCCTCCCAGCAGGAGGGAGAGTGTGAGGTGGACCTGGAGTTGGAAGGAGAGGTAGAAGGCGAGTGTGAAGCTGAAGAGGCCTATGAAGAGGTACAGGTCAGGGAGGAGGCTGAAGACTACCCAGCAGTCATAGTGGAGGAGGTACCTGGTGCCAGCCTGACCGAGGAGCAGAGTTACTCTGCCCAGGTGCTGGTGTATGATGATGAGGCATACCTGATGCAGGAAGTGGGCGATGAGCAGGAGGTGGAAACAGAAGGAGAGGCAGGTGAGGTATAAATATGTCTGTATTTATCAGAGACTGGATTTCATGTTAACTTTTTTTATCTTCCCTCTGCTTCTGCCCTACCCTACGTAACAGTCTCTGTTAGGAGACATCACACACCCCACTACCCAGAGCAAACCATGGTCCCTAACTAAAACTGATTCACCCTTTTAACCAACATGCTGAAAAGTTAGTTTTTTATAAATCCTGCCACAAATCTTAATGCATTGTTAGCAGGATCATTGTAGTACATGTTTTGAAGAACTGTTTTTGTGTGTCTGTGACCTTTATTTTCAGTGTTGACAATATGTTACTTAGCCTTGTTTGCTCTCCCCCTGTATTTCATTTGTTAATCGTTTCTTTCTCCATATCCTCACCCCTGACCCCAGAGCTGCCTGACAGGTTTTTTTAAAGGAAAAACAATTGCAGTCTATTTTAATGGTTGACGATGCATTGAACATTTAGTGAGTTCCCAGGAATATATATATACACACACACACACATGCTGGATTCCTTTACTTAAACTTAGCAAGTGTTGCTTTTGTTTGTTGTGGTTGGGCTGAAACTGCCACAAGTGGGGCAGTCTGGGTGAGCAGGTTGTGACGCTGCAGACCTCTGTGTCCATGTGCTGCCACCTGGTGGATATCTTTTGCACAGACACCCCTCCATAAATATAGATGGTGTATTAGTTCAGTAATCAGCTCAGTCATCATTATTAATCCCTTCTTAATGGTGAGTAATGTCTGTGCCAGTGCAGTGTTCATAAATATAAGACAGTCAGACAGAGGCAATATCGTTTTAAAATGTACACTCTATTCACACTTGGCCAAATTAAATAATCATTTGCACATAATATTATTTCAAAGTATCTTCAAGCAGGATGAAGAATGTGTGATAATTACAGAAGATGTTTTTTCACCACTACATAGTCGTCACCATTTTGCATGTTGTGTGCTCGGATGTCTGATCTTTTGACAAAATAGGTCTAACAAAGACTTTTAGTCCTGGTTTCAAAGTTGCTGTCTCCAACATGAGGATTAAGTGATTTCATATGTTGGAAACTGGAAATATAATACTGGATGTACTGTATTTCCATCAACAGGGATGGTGACCATTAGTTAAGTGTTCAGAATGACCTTCAAAAGATACACTGACACATCTTTTCATTACTTGTCATCTGTAAAGGCCTATAGGCAGAAAGAGAGTTACATTTACATTCCTGGTAAATGTTTCACACTTCACATTCAAATTAGATAGACATCAGTTAGTGTTGACTGGTATTGTTTCAATTAACCTTTATACTCAACCTTTCACAGTTCACTAAGCCCACAGGCAGTTATCTATTGGACAAGAAGAAATGTAAATTAAAGCTGCTTTGCAGCAGGGGTTGGGCGGGGGCAATTTTGGACAAATTTAGGCAATTCTGAGTAACAAGAGACAAAATAGGAAGACAACAAGAACATCAGCATGATAATGTCCATTCTGCCTTAGCTGAGGCTTGGACTCACAACCTCTGACACCAAGAACCAGCTCCTAACTCATTGAGCTAATTGGCTGGAAGTGAGACTTGGTGTGTGGCTTCACAAATGGACTCACACAGTCACCAGCCAGGCAGCAGCTGCTGAAGCAGAAAATGTCAAAAATTCTGTTATCAGGACAAAAATCTGAAAATACATATACTGTATCTTGACAGCATGGAAATTTGTTTTTAACGATAAATGTTTTGCTCCATAAGTAAAAAACGGATTCTTACATTGACTCCAATTGCTCCCATGAGAGCAGAATTCAAAATATTTTCAAAAATTCAGTTTTTGAGATAAAATTGTGATATTTGCCAAACTTCATCCACTATGACTCCAAAATATTGTCAGTTTTTTTCAGGCAGATTGAAAATGTATTTATCAAGAATTGGCTGGTATAAGTTTACAGTACTGTTTACAGTCAAACCTTTTCATGCACTGTAGGCTCAATCTTTCAGATACTAAAAACCTGGGTGTTAACTTTGTGGAGGACAGTCTGAAGATGCAGTGTAGCAAATTTGGTGTTGATTCAGCAAAAATTATGGGACGAGAAAGGTTTAATACGTTTTACAGTTTTTGAAAAAAATACAGTGATGGACTTTATAATTTGTTTGGAGTTTAAATGTACAGTTGGATTGGTAGGAATTTTCAAAGTTTTTAAATTTAAACGCTTATTGTGCCCCCCCCCCATGGGGAATATTGACATGTGCTTGGAGTTAAGTAAATCTGGCATGGGACTGGACTTTTGTGCAAAGTCTGGTGATTTTTCATGTATGGGAAGTAGGATTTCCTAGGAAGAAGAAGAAGAATACCGACAATAACAATAAGTTTCCTGCAGCTTACGCTGCCTGGCTGCTAATTACAGAAGTGACAGTGACATACACTGTCAACAAACACACTCTGGTAAATTCATTAATTTCTTGGTTAGTATTTGGATGCATGGAAGCCCTGTTACATTATGTTACAAGATATTGAAATACATGCTGTGAAATTATCCCACAGTTACAGTTCAACACAAAATATTTGTGTTATTCATTGTTTAAAAAATAAGTCATGCACAGTCGTTTTTGTGCAAACAGTGGCTTTGTTGCGTTAAACTTAGAAGAATTTGTCCCGTGCGTTTACAACAACAGTGATCCTGGTCCCGGCTTTACTTGACGTACTCACTACGCAAGCGAGGGAGGGCGAAGGAAGGATTTCCTGTGTCGGCGGCGGAGGGATACATCTCGCTCGCCGTTTAGCTCGAGATTTCCCATTTAGCGGCGGAGTGATCTGAGCTAGTAGCTTCCCATACAATTCAGTGAGAAGTCAATGTGAATCTGCAGCAAGGGGAAAACATGGCGACTTCACAGCATGGGGGGCACGCAAACCAGCTCGATCTACTCATCAGAGCCGGTAACGTAACTTTATGTAGTTATAGTCCCGATACGGGAGCTAACTTTAACGAGCGGCTTGTGTTTTTGAGTTCGGCTGCTGAGCCTCAGTCCGCTGAGGAGCGCACTGAAGTAATGGAGGGCAATCAGGAAGTGATCACCTTGGTAGCAACCTGCATGGCGATGCTACACGGTTTATTAAACTCGGTTTAAGAGGGGAAAAACTTTCGCAGGGCCTGTCAGTCTGCATAGTCGGACACATGTCTGCACGAAGTGTGTTATGCATGTAGCAGCAGATTTTTCGCACAGCACTAGGATGTTGAATAACGGTTTGCAGATCGGCTCTGCACAACCAGGAAGTGTAAAGATGTTGTCTTTCCTACGTCTTTGCCACGCTGTCTGAGTCGGAAGGACATGTGGGTTTATTTTTACTAGCATAAACCCGGCACACACCGTCACATATCACCTTTCGCTAGTGTTGTGATTGACGTGTGTTTTAGTATATGATCGTAGCGGTCTTTAGTTTGTTCCGTTTGTAGGAATAATCTGAATAATGGCCATCTCCCTCAATAACAACCCTTTAGTCCCAAATGGTAATTGTGTAATATTATATTTCGCGATTTTAAGCTCTGATGAGCTGACAGGTCACATTCCCCGTGTCAGATGTTGGGGTATATTTGTTGGATGTTTTCCGTGATCGTGTTGTGCTCTGTGTGTCTGAAGCGTGGGACGGCCTGGTTCACTCGCTTTCTTCCTTGTACTTGTTTCGAGTGCGGCTTCAGCCCCGGACTATGCTGGCCTACCAAAACTCAGCTGATGTGATTTCATCCATGTGTTCACCGTTTCTGTGAATGTACACCGTGTTGTGAAAAAACCGCCCCGTTTCCACGTATGTTTAATCACAATATTATAAGTATTTTGTCCCGTTTCGATGGCGGAAGCATTGTTTATGTGAGGGGTGGGGTGTGGCTCAGATTGACTTTCTGGGTTGTCCAATAGCGTGCGGGCTGCTTTAAAACGTCAGCAAGAATGAGCCAATTGGAGGCGAGGAGTTTATTGAGTGACAAGGGGATTTGTGAGCTTCTTCGAAGAGAACTGGAGGGAAAGGACGAGGAGTGTAAACACGGAAGTCATCGAGAGGCAGCACTACTTTTTGTCGGACTTGCTGCTATTCTTGGCGCCTTTACATTGTACTATATGTTAAATATAGACATTGCCTTAACTTAATCTATTCTGATGCATTTACCCGGGTATATTATAATATTTCATTTATTGACAATTCCCAGCCTTTGTGAATTTGAGTATTGTTAGATATAAATCACAGTCCCAACAAGTTATCCAGCCTTGAAATGGCCACAGTTCCTATATGCACTTATATAGGTCAAGCCCAGCTGCAGCTCTCTGACCTTGCACATTTTGCTGGTCTTATTAAAGCAGTGTTGCCTGGGTGCAAAGGCAGCTCAGCAGGCTATAGGGTCTCTGCTGGGATGGCCACCAGTATGTCCTGTTTGTTTGTGAGGGGGACTGAATGAGTGAGACACTCTAAAGATAGCCCACTCGTCTCTCCTGTGCAGTACCCATTGCCTGGTTGAGATAGCCAAACATGGACAGGGCAAGATGGAACAGGATCTCATGTTTCCCACCGGTGATTGACAACAGCAACAGGTGGCCTGTGTTCCTTCTCCGAGTCCTGCGCACCATTTCTTTTACAACAGGCTGAATTCCATTTTTGAATCAGACAGCATTTGTCTTCTTGCACTTTGTCTTGCCATGTGTGAGGGGTCAACAAGGTCTACATTTAAGACTCTAATTGTGTGCTCGCTGATATGGGAGAGCAGCTGTAGGTGTAGTCGATCTTACTTCACCTCTGTAGACTTTTCCTCTGGAAGTGTTAACCATTTTAAAACAATTGTGTGACCCAAAATTAACTGGGGGGGTTTCAATAGGGGGCACCACATGTGACATGTTGTTTACAGCATGTGGAGCAGCATAGAAAAGAACTGACAGTTACTTGTCACTAGTCATTAAAATGCTTTTGAATATGTGTTAGGTGTCTTATATGGAAAATTGTCTAGATGAACATCTTAACACAGAAGTTGTGTAATGGGGGCTTAACTCAGCTCGTAGTAATGAGATTATTTTCATATAAGTATTTGCCTAATTGTTGTGTGTGTGTTTCAGTGGAGGCTTCTGTCCATGGCACCAGTGTCCACTGCTCTGACAAGACCATTGAGGCAGCAGAAGCTTTGCTACACATGGATTCACCATCCAGCATCAGAGAGGACCGGAGTCCAGGTAATACACACAAGCTAATAAAACAGGAAGACAGCATTTATACAACAATCTGCACTCATAAATAAGATGATCTAGATTTATTGATCTTCATGGTCCATTGTGGTTAAGTATTGAGACATTTTTGCTGCCCTGTCATTTTGCCATGGTTTGAAAAATGTATTATATTTCTCCTGAAATGTTGGTTGTCCAGGCTTCATAAATATGAGTCTGTTTTCTTAAACAGAACATAACATGGATTCAATTTTCCAAAACCATCATCAGTTCATCAGTTTGATTCTTATTGGTGTAGTACAACTGGTGTTGAGGACTAACCTCATGAAATAAATATTTAAACCTTTTTCTTCCCCTCAGAGAGCTTTAATCTTGAACTCCTAACAAAATGTAGTAGTCAAAACTCTCACCAACCAAACTGTTGTCAAAACATTACAATGCTGACAAGACTTTTATTATTCCTCTTTTCAACCCTCCAGAAGCCTTTATTCCAGCCTGTGTAGCAACACCTGACTTCCTCCACGCTGCCATGCGTCCTGACATGATTGCAGAGACAGAGGTGGAGATATCGACAGAGGACTGCTGCGAGGAGGAAGATGAGGAAATGATCACCCTGCTTGAAGATCCGGAACCAGAGCGTGACCACGAGCCCGTCAGGAAAAGGAAAGGTAGACAAACATACTCACAACTCATGTATTAAGAGAGTCTGCACTTGAAAACTGTGAAACTTTAAGTTGGTGCAGCTGTCGGGCCACTCTCAGCCCGTATTGTGAGCAGAAGGGGGATAAAGCTGTGGAGAAAGGAAAAACTACGTTATTTTTAAGTGAATTTGAATGTTTTTAAAAGCAAGTTTTATATAGAAAACATCTGTTTCTTTTAATCTTTTATGATTAACCTTGCCTCACAAAGCTACAGACCTCAAACCACAACCTCCAAGTTAGACTGTTAATCACACTGAACGACTTTATCTAAGAGCACCACCTAGTGGTCAGTTTTTACTGTCATTGATCAATGACAGCAGTGGCGACTGCACTTACACAAATAAGTTCTCTGAAAACTGTTTCTTTTTGTAGCTGGACGGAAGCCAAAGACACATCAGTCAGCTCTCTCCAACGGTTCACCAGATCTGGGCATCAAGAAGAAAGCAAGAGAAGGAAAAGGTATCTCACTGTCATCACGTCCCTGTCTGTCACTCACATGATGCGTTGATCACATCCAGCTGTTGTCTTTACTGTGTTTTAACAGTGTGTCACATTTCCTTTGATTTCTAGCAGGGAGCACCACTTACCTGTGGGAGTTCTTGCTGGACCTCCTCCAGGACAAGAACACCTGTCCCAGGTACATCAAGTGGACACAGAGGGAGAAGGGCATCTTCAAACTGGTGGACTCTAAGGCTGTGTCCAAGCTGTGGGGCAAACACAAGAACAAGCCAGACATGAACTATGAGACCATGGGACGGGCGCTCAGGTGAGGAGTCTGTGTGTGCTTGGTTAGAAAGTGCAGGGCCAACTCTGTAAATGTCAATATTGGTGACTGAGTGAGTGATCGAGTTAGTGATCCAGCTTAGTGTTGGAGTTTCCTCATTGGGTGTTTCAAAATGAGTTGGCACAATCAGGCAGTGTTGCCAGCTTGGAGCATTTCTTGTTAGATTGACTTAGTTTTGAGATTTCTTGAGCCTTTTTGTTTCTCAAAAAAGTACTTGGACAAACTTTCTTTCTCTCCACATTAGAGCCAACAGCCCAGACAGAGGCCCTGCTCTATGTTACAGAGCAAATAAGAAAGAGACTATGTTTTGATAGAACTTTTTCACAGTCTTTGTCTTCATTGGGGATTTACATGTCAACAGCAATGCAAACCGCTTTATTAGAATTAGAATTACTTTGTACAAAGACACTGTGTCTGTGAACACAGAGAGGACGGAAGGAGCAAACATAAGGGGTTGAAACCAGCTCATATTAGACAGAGAAATGCACACCAGTTATTTACATTGGTTCCACTATGCTGTTCAATTTGTAACTCTGATGATCCTTTTTCCTCAGATATTACTACCAGCGCGGCATCCTGGCCAAGGTAGAGGGCCAGCGGCTGGTGTACCAGTTCAAAGAGATGCCCAAAAACATCGTCATTATTGACGACGACAAGGCAGACATGGCCACCGCTGATGATCTGATTGGCTCAGACACTACGGCGTCGTACGAGCGCGTGGCTCCGCCGGCGGACATGCTGCTCCAGGCCACCGAGCTGTTGTCCCCCAAGAAGCCCAACATCCTGCGGGG
Source organism: Selene dorsalis (assembly GCA_900303245.1). NCBI lineage: Eukaryota > Metazoa > Chordata > Actinopteri > Carangiformes > Carangidae > Selene > Selene dorsalis. The sequence goes on along the minus strand of OMNW01004088.1, from coordinate 36,993 downwards.
TGGAAACAGAGCCAGCGTAGTCCAAGCTCCCATCGCCACCGGGAGCAAGACGGCGGCAGGAGGGGGTGCGGCAGTGGCAGCAGGAGTTCCACGGATAGTGACGGTTTCTGCGGCGCCAGATGAGAGTCAGAGCCCACAGTCCCACACCACCATCATTCCCAGCGCCACTGGGCCGAGGTGAGGCTCAGACCTTCTGTTTGGACATCAAAGCTCGTCTCATACGAGGAGCGCTAATGCAAATACTGGTGTTTCTCCCCACTCGGTGTACTGACCTCTGACTGTGTGCTGTCTTACTTCTCGTGTGCAGGACGGTGCGGGTGGCTATGCAGGTGCCTGTAGTCATGACAACATCATTGGGTCAGAAGATTTCTACAGTTGCTGTGCAGCAGCCGGCGGGAACAACGGGGGCCGCCGGCCACACCACCCTCCTCACCAACACTCCTGCTATCAGTGCTGCCACCAACTCCAACTCACAACAGAAGGTCTGTACACGAGGAGTCATTCACTTCTATGTACCACATTAGTTCATGGCATCTGTGTTGTTGCCAGCTACAGCTCTGGGTTTCATTCATTTGATTAACTCTATCTTTATCTCTCTGACCTCATCATCCCTGCTGGTTTTCCACCTCACTTTTTAATATTTTTTGAAGGTGTGAACCTGAAAATTGTATTGACTTGCATTCAAAAACCTAAACTCTGTACAAGTTTATTGGTCATTTTAACAAGTTGCTCTTGCGTCACCTTTGATTTTAAGTCTTTCTATGTTAACGTTTATGTGCTTCTTGTTTTTTAAGGTTGTGATTCAAACCATCCCCACGATGGTCCCTGCTACAGCTGAGAATGGTGACAAGATCACCGTCCAGCTGGCCAAGATCATCACAATTCCAGCCCACCAGTTAGCTCAGTGTCAGCTCCAGACCTCCACAGGCACAAACAAGCCCAGCGTTGGAGCTTCCACAGCAGGCATCAGCCTCCTCGGGAGCCCCTTGACCGTCCGGGCTCTGGCTCCAGTCAGCGTTGGCCCGGGAACACAAGTGATGAGACTAACCGTCCCAACGCAGGCCCAGCAACAAACTCTGGTAGTGTCGCAACCAGGAACCATTGGCAGCGGGGCGGGGGCAGTAACGGTATCAACAGCCAATCAGACGGTGACGGCCCAGTCTCGCATCATGAGCGGCGTCATTAATGGCTCGGAGCTGGTGATAGGTGCACCAGCAACCACTGCAGTTGCAGTGGAGAAGCTGAAGGCTGTGGGAGTCCAGGTCCAGGCTGTTCAGGTGCCAGTGGCAGTCCAACAGAGCCAGGCCAACCCCAAAACTGTCCAGAACGTCCAGTCAGAGGCCGGGGACACCGAGGTGGTAGTCAAACTGGACAGGCCCGATGTGACGATAAAGACAGAGGAGCCCGAGTGTTGAAGTGCACACATTTACCCATACCCATCTTCTCCCTCTCTGCTGATGAGGGTTAGTTTGTACATGTGTGCATTCATTTTTACTCTTGTGATAACCAGCAGCAGTCTGTGAGACTTTAAAGACGCATGAAGGCCTGTTTTTAGTCCTCAACCTGTCTTCACATCTTCCCTGTTGCTACCTAGGACTTAAACTGAACTAAGCCTGTCTCCTTCACGACCACAACGAAACCTCTGAGTGTTGTGTTTGGAGCACAAACTGCACTCTGCAACATATAGGAATACACACAGACTTTAAAGGGAGCTGTTGGGAAAGGTAAAGGGACCAACATGATCACTACACTTTATGCCTTCTGAATGCATCAGACTCAAATTGGGAAAAAACCTTGAAAATATAGATGTATATTAAAAAAAAAACAAAAAAAAAACAAGACAAAAAAACACTACAAAACAAGGCAAATAATTACAACCAACCAAAATGTGA
>OMNW01004088.1:1857-34995 GCA_900303245.1 Selene dorsalis | reverse complement strand
TCACTGTGCAGATCAAGTGTGGGTGGTGCTACATGTGAGAGAGGAGCTGAGAGAAGCTCCAGCAAAGATCGATATCAGACGGACAATGGTTGTGTATGTACATATTTATATATATATATATATATATCTCTACTATACAGTTTACGGAGCTAAAGTTAACAGAACAGCCTTAGATTTTAATTTTCTTTTTCATATTTTGTCTGAACAGTAAGCTGAAATTTGTTTTTTGTGTTTTGATACCTTGTACCAAGCACAGTATTACTGAAACTAGAGCATCTAATATCTGTTTTATCATTAGTTCCTCTGTCTGTCAGGCTGTTAATGCTCATTTAGAGAAACACATGTAGGTCAGTGACTGGATTGCTTGCAGTGTGTCTTCCAGTTTCTAGAAAAATCTCTAGGTTTGACTTTTTACATTTGTTTGACAAAAGGGTCTTGGCTGTGTTTCAATACTTACATTTAATTTTTTTTTTAATTTTGTTTTTATTTGCTCCCCTCTTCACGACCCTACAGTCTGGCTGCATGGAAATGCAAAGAATGTGATTCAGGGACAGTGCATGCCGCTATGTCTCATAAGGAAAATAATCCAGAGATCACATATGTAATTAAGCAGTAACTTAAAGTTTTTTATAGAGGAATCAAAAATCAAAAATTTATGCAAAATGTCTGTGAAAAACATTGAACCACTGTGGATCCATGGTCACTTTACTTCACCCTTCAAACAGTTTGCCAGAATAGTGTCTGTGCCATTTTGGCCATACATTTCATCATTATTATTTTTAACCTAAAAAGAGGGACAATAGAGAGAAAGATGTTTGTGTTCAGACTGAACTGTTTGTATATTCAACATTTGAAGTATATTCTATTTTGTTGTACTCTTGTTTCAAAGTGTATTCAAGTAGATTTTACTGAAATATAAAAAGACATTTGAAACCTGACAGCTGTTTTCCTCTTGGTTTTTCAATTTCACACTGAAGCTGACTCAGATTCACTCCTTCAGATTGCATTTCATTTGACCTGTATAACCAGTATAAACCAGTGTGTATCAGGAATCATTCAAGATAAAACCATTATGATGGCCTACATTTATTCACTCAAATCTGAGGGACAGTTAGCTCATTTTTTTGTCAGTGATAACATATATCAGTGTATCTGGAACACTGACTGCAGACAGTTGCTTGACTTCACAGATTTTATTGTTTCCCTGATACGTTGACAAAGATAAGTCACTTCTCCATGTCTGGACACTTGACGATAGGATTCAGCACTGAAGCAAATGTTTGGTTCGGTTACTTTCACGTACCTCGTGGCCTGAATGAAGCTCATGCTGGTGCACACACAGATCAATAACTAGAATGACCACCTTGTTGTTATCCACCTGACAGACATACAGATGACCAGGACTTAAGTCATAGCCTCTCCTTCCAGAGTGACAACACTGAAGAAGAGTCCGAGGTGTTTTTGCACATTTCAAATGACATCGTTTTATTAGACGTTTGTGTTATGTCATAGCAAATACATTCATGAGTCATAGCCAGAGGTGACTGACCTTTGACTATCAAGTTAAGAGTTCAAGTGAGTGTGTTGACCAGACAGGTCTTTAAATAATATGTTCAAAAAACTACTCACAATACAGATTTGAATAAAACCACATAATACTAATCATAAGCAATAAGCTGTAAAATCTCAAACAGACATGAGCCACAGAAATGCTCATCAGTCAGGTCAGGTGCAGGTCAGAGGACAACCAGAGGCAACTGTTATGGGAACATCTTTCTAAAATGTGGTAACCCAGTGTGTGTATCCTCCCTGTAACGTACTGTGAGTTCCACAGCACAAAGAGCACATGATGGCTCAACAGAGAGGGAGTGAAAAGAACTTGAACAGCGGTATGTGGCACTTTGGTGTGTGTTGATACTGCAGTATGTGTGGACTTGATCACCTGGTAGTCTTTTCCCTTCCTAAAGTCTTCTGTCCTTTCTCCAGTTCAGTAGACCTGTTTCCATCTGTTTCTAATGGGCATTTACAGTTTGACCTTTCTTACTGTAACGGGTGATTTAGTAATCTCTGTCGGTAACTTGCAGCAGCTGGTGATGTTGCAGGTTCCACTATTTCACTGATAGTTGTGTTTAGACAGCAGTGTGTTGATACTCAGCTGCTGACAGGCTTTACATTCACATGGCGTTACAATGAACCGATGACCCTGTTGATGAACGAAGTGAGGAACCTTTAAAAGAAACACTTCTGTCAAATTATATGAACAAGTTTTTTTTAGTGAAAACACCCCTCACTATAAAGTCTGTTAGTTTTTTTTTTTCAAACAGCTCAACTCTTTGAGCAGCACCAAAACCAAAACCCATTCACCTTCATTGCTTTTAACTGAGGAAAGAAATCTGTGGTTATCTGAAAGCCAACCCCACCTGTACAGTGAGACACCACTAGAGCTAAGTGAGAATCTCTCTCTAACCAGAAAACCAAGAGCAGAGTGGTCAAGGAGAGCAAGTATGAAGCAGTAGTGCATCAGTGATCAATAGCACACAGCTGAGCAGCAGGAACACTTTATTCTCAGTCACTCTGTAGTACATTGGCAGCTTCAAGCACAACATTTACTACAGTTTCAATTAAACACAGCTTGATCTTAGGGTTATCTTAAACTAAGAAAAACAAAACAGATCAAATCTTATTCATTAGTTTCACTGTGCAAATTGTGTTGAGTGTAGATGAGGGTACAGGACGGGAGCATGGTGTAGAAAACACACGTGTTAGAGTTCGGGGAGGTAGACCGCATCATTGCAACATGTGACCGCAACTTCACCGCCATGAGTTACCTGGCTCTTCCTCTTCTCACTTCAGTTCCTTGGCCTCCTGTCCTCATCCTCATAGTTCCACTCAAGAGGCGCCTTGTCCACACACCTGCTAGTGGAGCGAAGCCAACCAGAGGTCAAACTTGTCCCTTCTTTTGTGCTGATCCTCTGAACTTCTTCTCACTCTTTCTCCTTAAAGCTGAAGTCACAGACCAGAGAGAGATGGTCAGAGGGATAGTTGAAGGACGGAAGCCTGTTTGGTCCAATCTGTTCCTCCGTGGGCATGTCCAACACAGAGTCCACTCTGAGCATGTCCTGACTGTACCAGATGTAGTCCAGAGTTGTACAACATTCCCCCGTGGGCCGAATCTTCCAGGTGGTGTACTCCGGTTCTGTTAAACCGTCTTTGCTGAGTTTCTTATAGGCCGAGTCCAAACAGAGAGGTGATGTGATAAAGTGTCGGTACACCTCCTCAGATGGGATTGCATTGAAATCTCCACATATGACCAGAGGAATGTCAGAGCTGGGGTCACCTGTGGGATGGCCCGTGTGTTTCTGGACCAGATTCTGGAGGTGTCTCAGGAGATCGGAGCCCTGCGTGCTGCGGAGCCACTCCCAGCCGGAGCGGGCTTTCAGGTGGGTCACGGCCGCGCACACGCATCTGCCTGTTCTCCGACAACGAAGCATTGTTACTATGGCGACCTGTGGCAGGAGAGCAGCATGTTAGAGGTGTGGTTTTTAAGCAGATTTTTTTTTTTTTTTTAACTGTAAGGCGGGTGGAATCTCACCCACCTGATTGGTTGGAATCCTCATGGCAGACAGTCGTATGTTTACGCTGTCCAGGAGCTCAAATCTTGACTGATCGAAGAACAGCGCGCAGCCATCAGGGCCGTTGTTGCCCTCCACCTCCAAGCAGGGCGACCAGGGTTTGGGGCAGAAGTTGCTGCTGTAGCCCAGGCCTGCCAGCACCGGCTGGAAGGTGTCATAGTAGTGGTCAACTTCCTGCAGACACAGGATATGAGGGCGGTAGGTGAGGATCTCCTCTAAGATGAGATACTTCCTGTGGGACCAGCAGAGGGCCTCCTGGGGACACTGGACAAAACTGTCAAGTCCCTCACCCAGAGCTGAGGGGACAAGAGAAGACAGGACACCTGGCTTTAGTATGCATGACATGATGAACTTGACACCAATATTAACCCTGCTTTCAGCTCTGTACTGCTGCAAATGATTTTTATGTCATTGTGTTTAATGTTCACTTAGTTCCACCAGCTATCTTAACTAATAGCTAACTTTGTCAACTGGTCCTTGGTCACTGTTGGATATTGAGGTAAAAGTGCAGTCACTTGAAGCTGCAAATTCCTTCTTTTGTTGAATAGACTGATGGAGTGACTGAGTGACTGAGTAGATGTGAGCTGAACTGCAGAGCTGGGTTTTAAAATATCTTCTTCACTGCGAGTACCCACTTTCACATTGCACATGGTGCAATTGATCCATTGCTAATATATCATGCACTGATTGTGTACATTTAACTTGTTTAAAGATGAGTGGAAGCAGATGAATGGAAGAATTAAAGCTGGTATCTCCATCTGGACTATTCAAAAATCACATCCACTGTTTATTTGATTTTTATAATTTACTGAGGTCAAATCTGTTGGTGTATCAGAGTCTCTAGCACAGTGTGATGTGGTATATAAGGAATATAGTTTACCTTGGGCCAGTATGTTCCATTGCATCACCCTGATGGGGCTGCTGGGGGCGCTGTCTCCATTATAAAGATGAAGAAAATTTCTGTGGAAGCGAGGAGGTCTGTCCTTGAGGGCCTCCTCACACTGTCGAAGCAGGTCCACTGGATCATGGGAACACACAGAGGACCCCCTCCGCTCCTACGGGACAGGCAGACAGGACACTGATTATTTATTTCTGTTCGGGGACAAAATGCAACACAAAGTGCAGCGGCAGCAGAAGAGAAACTCTCACCTGGAAGAAATCTGGATCCAGGTTTGTGTCTGCAGGCTGGTGGGGGTCCAGGTGGGATGGAGGTAGGGGGAGAGGAGAGGTGCTGTTGAGGGCCTGGGTCACAGTGCTGTACAGCCTGGTGGCTCCTCCACCCATTGGACACACTGGTGAGGAAGAAAAAAACACAGGACTGTGACAAACTGATGTTGCTTTTCAGAACTGTGAGGCTCATGTGCACGTCTTATTCAATGAAAACAGACAGCTGTGACTGGAAACAAGAGGTGAGAGTGAACAGAGCGATACATTCAAGCTGCAGACCACAAAAACATGAAGCTACAAGACAATGAAAAGCCACAAAAATGTCAGCGGAAATGAGTTGGGTGACCATCGCAGGAAACACTCTCTGTTCCCTCTGAAAACTGATATCTGATATCAAGACAATTGCACTGTTGTGTGAGCATGTGTCAGTCTATGTGGTGCAGGAACCGGGCTAGAGCAAAGGTCTGACTTCTAACACACACCTGCAGCAAGTGACACCTCTGAGTACCAGGTGGTCCCGTCCTACAGAGTCCGTCATCCTGAGTTCACTGACTGAGAACGTTTGCTGACATTCAGCCCTGACAGTCAGAGGGAGTGAGCTCCTCAGCTGTCCAGACATCTTTAGCAGCAACCCAGACAAATCCCTGTTTTGTTTTTTTTTCTCAGCTGTGCGTCTCAGGATGATTACATGGGCAGAGCTCAGCTCGCCTTTTGTCCTGGAGGAACATCTGTGTGCTCACGCATGACCTGATTCATTATTGCAACTAAGGCGGACGCTCCGCAACGACTTTGAGTGTATTAATATTGGAGTTTGAACAAAGGAGTGGACTGTGAGTTGTTTGCAACACCACAGGCTGCAGTGCATCTCTACCACTGTGTAGATGTAGTTCACACCAGTGGCTTTTAAAGTGGGGACGAGGGACATGTCATCACCTGCTGAACGACAACATGACGGCTTATGGAGCCTAAAAATCAAAACAATGCGCTAAAACACTATGTACAGCTGGAGAAAGTGTTGGTGATGGTGAAAACTATTGATCACAGCAGCTTGAAGTCATTGGACCGTTTTAATTGGTAAATCGGACACAGTTTTCATGAGAGCAGCACTTTGTTTGAAATTAAAGGTTTAAAGAGGCCATGTTGATAATATGCACCATCTCTCTCTCTCTCTCTCTCTCTCTCTCTCTCTCTCTCTCATACACACACACACAGGCACCATCTGTTCCTCTGGTTTCTACCTCCAGGAGTGTTTGGCACTCTGGTGGCTGTGAGAACTTTGAACTGCAGTAGGTTGTTTTGCTGAGAAACATCACTTGTTAAATTCCAAATGCTGCAGAAGATAACCAATAACTACTAATAATAATATTATTATAGAAATGTTGACAACAACATTAAGTCTCCAACTGTTCTCATTTACAACCAGAACGAAAGGAACCACAAAGATTTTTATTCTAACATAAAATACATTACCTGCCTTCCACCTTGTACACTTCAAATAACATCAGCCATGTATGTGACATACATACTGTCCACCTAAATATGATTATGTCCTGAATAAAAAGAGGAATAGCTGCCTCTTACCCATAGTCTCCATCTCTGTCCACAGCTATGTCCACTGTGTGCTTCAGTAAAATGTCCTCACTGTCTCTCTGTAATGCTGCTGTCACCCTGACCAACAGATACTCTGTGCTACTGTCAGCAGATTAAAGCCTCCCAGCTTAGCTCAAAGTGTTTTCACTTCAGCAGGAGACGCTGGCACGTGCTGTCTCTGAGTAGATGCAGAAATCTGACTCCTCTCTGCTCACGGCCAGCTTTAAAACCTCAGGGAGGTCGAGAGAGAGACAGAGAGAGAGAGAGAGATTAGGAAGTAGAGACGTCATCAGGCCATATGGAGTATTGCAGGCCAAGTGCTGGTGAGGGAGAGAGGGATACACTGCTGCTCTCACAGCCACACACACGCACTCACTAACACACACACACCAGCTGAGTGTGAGGCAGATAAACTACTGATAGATTCATTACACAGACTCACGAGGAGACGGACTCACTCTTCCCTGACTTCAAATATAGAGCAAAAACATGAGTTATACAAAAAGGATGATCACACAGATAAAAAGGTATGCGTATGTCGACTGTCTTGCAATAATAACTTCCTCAGTTTGGATGGTGCAACAGCAGCCGCTCGGCCTGATGACAGTTGATTGTTAAGTGTTGCGTCAGTGCTGGGTGTTATTTTCCACAACACACTGGACTTTTCCAAACGTACATATTAAGTTTTATGATATTTGATGGGTGCGATCGACGTTGTTTACCGAACTGTAAAATTACAGCTCGAAACAGCAGTCTGACACCAGACCTCCTCAGACTGACAGAGCACAACAGCTGTTGAAATGGATTATATTGAAATTTTGAAAACTGTGTTCATTTCATTCCACCAGTTAAAGGCCTTGTGTTTCTAATGAAATATCTCAACATCTACAGGATGTTATTGGATTGATTCATTTGAATCATTTGGGGGGTTTGAAGGGTTAAATACTATATTTAGCAATTCAAAAATAAACATAAACATTTTGGTACATCTCTTCATGATTTAAATGAAGTGAAAGTCCATTCCACCAAACAGTGGCCATGGATTCAAGCTTGACCTGTGGCCCTTTGACCTTCTGACTTTCCTGTTTTTCACACTCTACTGTCAGATTGAAGCCCAAAATAACATTAAAAAGTCATTTTCCCCTCAGACTTCACTTAGGGAGGTCCTAGCCCTCAGGCTGAGTCAAAGGTTGTGAAGCACTGTTATCTGTCGAGTGCAGCTTTCCCTCACAGGTTACTGTCCTCAGACTCTAATGGCAGCTATCATGAAGAGCAGGTTCAGACCTGAGCTGTCTTCATCGGCATGACGCAGAAAACTCTGTTCCTCTATGAATATAAACACACAAATGTCTGCATTTGTGTGTGATCAAACCAGTTGTGATGTGGAGTCATATCACTGTCTCTACCTGGATCCTTCAGTGCATTCCTAGTCCAGGAGTGACTGTTGACTGTTGTGACGTCAGTGCAGCAGCAGAAGCAGAACGAGAAGCTCTGCTGACTCATGGCCTGTGTATGCAGACTTCTCACAGACTCTTAACCACAGGTCACAACAAAGCCAGTGCCAGTGTATGATTTCTATAACGTGGTTGTCATAAAAGCTGCAGACAGGAAGACAGGAAAGCAAACCATCTGCCACAAGATCCCCATACAACTCATGTCCAAACAGGCTGATCAACAGTTCGCTGGTAGTGTGTCTGTATGAGCACATGCATGCTGCTTGATAGGTGAGTATATCCTCTCCAGGCAGAATAATTTACTGTGTGTGTGTGTGTGTGTGTATATTTATACATATATGTGTGTAAATGAGAGACTGAGTGAGTTGTGTCACTGTATCCTTTAGTGGCATACTGACATTTCCACATTGAAGGGCAGCTGCCTCATTACATTACAATATGTGGGTGAGTTTTTTTATGTGTGTGTATTTCATCATGCTGACTGTCGGTCTGTGATCTGCAGACCACTGCTGTGTATAATGTGTGTATAACATCAACCAGTACAGTGCAGTAATAAGTACATTTTGTTTACATTTGTCATACACCATAGTTCTGGAGGATTCATATATTACTAGTGTACTTTTGTGTGCTAATCGATTAAAGCTTGTTTGGAGCCTCTCTTAAAAAAACACACCACCATCAAAATTATATTATAACACGTGTAGATGAATGTGTTTGGTGGGCCAGACGGTGAACATCATGTACGTTATATCTAGTTTGTGGTGTTGGATTGCTCCTTACTCTCTGACCTTAAGACAGGCTGACTGCTCCACTCCAAAGCTGTCTCTACATGATCTACAGCACTAAGGAGCCACTCTGTCCACAACAGTTTGATTACAGCCATGTGACCCATTTTCCCTGTTCATTCTGATAATACAGAACACGCAAACATCACAGCCGTTCAAGAGAACAGCAGTTAGAATCGACACAGCTACAGACGCTCAGTAGGTGACTGGAGGTCTACAGCTCTTCATGTCAGAGCTGTAGACCTTTAAATTCTAAATCATTGTGTCACCTCTGATATATGATCTGACTTCATTATATATCTACTTAATTCCCCACTTACAGCCACTGGGAACATCAGTGTTTGGAGGCTGTGATAAGACTAGTTCTGTTTTACAAATGAGAGATTGTAATGAAATGGGCTTTCTTTTCCTGGTACGTGAAAATGTCGATGTAGAGCATAAGCCCACGTTCTAAGATTCTTTAGTAGTGCTGTGTGGTAAACGTGAACGGGACCTGTGGACAGGGTAAACAGAATTGGGTAAGTGACCATTCAGAGACCTGCATAACTCACCTTTGCAGAAAGATAAAAAAGACTGAACTTTGGAGTATTCCTGAAAGACTTGTTGTGACTACAAACAATGGGACACAATCAAGCTTTTCAGAATAAAAGACAGTTTTTATCTGCGAAATAGACAACATTACTTAAGTAACAGAGGCAACGGTACCCTTCAGCTCATGACAATATAAGGTGGAAAAAATACAAGCTGTCATGTAAGTGCTACATAATTCTGTGTTTTGGCACCAAGCACTTGCAGATATAAATAATGATTTGATGATGAACAGAGACACAAACGCTGTAGCTGGCGGATCACATGGCACAAAGGAGTTCAAAGCAAACTTTACTTCATGTTTGAAATCTAACATCTTACCTTCTTTACTGGAATAAACTGATGATTTCCGTTCAGCTCCACTTGTGTAGCAGCTGCCTTGTTTTTCAGTCGTCCTTCTTTGCCTTTATGTAGTCCTAACGGCGCGTGAGACAGAAGCAGGGAATGTTCCTCTGTGTGCATGTGTCTGCATGTTTTTGTTCAGAGTAAAGTGGGTGGCTGTTTGACCCTCTAACTGCAGGGCAAGGTCACAGCGGAGAGAAACCTGGTCCCTTCTGCCACCTGCTGGTAGGAGCATTACAGGAAATTAGTATCTTCAGTCACAGAACTTCATGCAGAAAGTCTGAGAGGAAAACAGGAGTCAGTCACATTGAATCAAGCTGAAATTTAACATGGACACTGTGGAAAAAATGAAAAGTTGAAAAAACTGAAGTTTGTTTTGGATTTTATTGTGTTTTCCTTTAAATTTTCCATTCAAATGTTTCCATTTCATTTAAGCAAGTTTGTACCTAATGTAAAGTTACACTCAAAAGTACTTTTCATTTAAAGCAAGGGAACAAATAAGTACGGTGCCATCTATATTTAGGTCTGAGTTTATAATGTAGTATATGAGGATTATAGCCTTTGACTGGAGGAGCATTATAGTAACTGCAGTAGAAAGGACGGTGAGGTGAGAGAAAGCCTCATTTCTTTTATAGACCTCCAAAGCAAATGAATCTGTCTAAAAAAAACCCACTGTTTTGTTATTGCTTAGTTTTTAATGACAACAATCACATTCAGTCACAACTAGATAATGTTAGATAGCGGCATTAAGTCCAGCAGGTTTAAAATGGCACAACAAAAACACTGAGGTACATGTGTTACTGTACTTCATGTGTGTTATATTAAATGAGTCCCTTGCTCTCACTGTGTTACAGCTCTCTGTAGCTATAGCGATCATTGTTGCTGTATGTGCCAAACACAATACTGTGAGAAATACAACGACTGACAACAGTTCTTCACCAGTAAATGAATACAGTACTTATGTTTGGGATAAGTTACTGTAAACGAACACTTAACTTTGCAAGTGGTTGCTAACAACATCCAATCAGGTGTGAGTATGTGCACGAGGTTTCCTAATGGTCAGACTCACATCTGATGCACATGTTATTTCAAATAAATAATGCCCCTCTTATTTACAGAGGTCAAAACTACAAAACTGAGAAGAGATTTTCAAATGAATTACTAAATAATCGAGCAGAGCCTCCTCTCAGCAGACACGTTGACTTGTCATGGAGAGAAAAGCACAGGTGTTGCTAAAAGCGTCAATAACGGCTCTCTTCTTTTCAAGGGTCCTCCTGACAATGAGTCACGACAGTGACTCAGCATGAACTATACCCAGGTCCTAAAACTGAAGCAGTTTAATGGGATTCGGCCCTCGTCATTTACATAAGTTACACCTGTCATTTTCCTCCTGTGATGTGTCAAATGAAAAGATAGAAAGTGATGTGAAAAATGAAATATAAAATGCAAAAATGCCTAAAATCTTAGTGGCTGAATGGTCAAGTCACACAGCACATAACTACACTGTCCGTGGTTGATACTTGTGTTTCTTTAGAGCAGTGTTTTTCAACCACTGTGGAAATTATCCAATTTCACCTAATATGCCATGAGTCTCTGTGCTGTAGTAGTGAATGGGAGCATAATCATGTAATACTCTTCCATATAGCAGCAGGTAGCGAATTGCATCATACATAGAGACAAGAGAATTAGTGATGCATGAATGCGACTATATTGTTAATTGCTACAGAGTATCATTTTTTAACAGTTTTGGCTGGTGGTGTGCCTCGTGATTTTTTCAATGAAAAAAATGAACCTTGGCTAAAAAAAGTTTGAAAAACACACACACTGTGACTGGTCAGGGCAGGAACAGCACAGGTGTTACTAATGATGTTAACGAAGGCTGCAGCAATGGAGGTGATGCAGCAACTAATCAGATTATCACTGGCACCTGTGTCAGACAGGTCAAAGTGCTAAGACAAAGGTCTACGTCAGCCACAAACATAAAATCTAATCAACAGCATATTACGTTGGTTTGCATATGACACGGATTTTATTCCAAACAGAACAGATTCTAAATTGAAACTATGGATGGAAAAGGGTTATATGGCTTACTGCTGCTTTATACACAATGAGTCTGTGAAAAGTTTTGATGATCTCATAAGAGAATGTCTTGTTTAGAGAAACAAGACTTCAGGTACCTACAAGTAAGGCATCGATTCAATCAAATTATGACAGAGGAATTAAGAGGTGACATCCTGAAGGTCTTGGTTTTAACTCTGAGTGGATGTAGACTATCATCTAGATTATACAAAGGTTTCCAAGACTCTTTAAACTCGAACAGCCTGCATATTAGATGTAAATGAGAGGGAAAGCATTTGCAAATTACAATGGAAAACCACAACTTCACACAGCTGGCAGGGAATTGGTTGGAAGAACATTATGAGATTCTTTATCACCCCTGCTCAGCAGAGACATCCAGGTGGGGGAACAAACTGTTGGAGGATGTGTTATTCAGATTTAGCCAATGAGTATCATTCACTCTGGGACTGTCCAAACCTTTTGTCTCACTGGTATGACATTCATGACTGTCTGGAATACATATTTCAAATTACTATTTCATTTGATGTCCGCTCGGTGTATTTTGGTACCGTAGCACTGCATACCCAATCAATAGCAGAAAAATATTCAATAAAGATATTATTGATTGGAGGGAAGAAATCTGTAACAAGGAAGTGGTTACAACCCAGTGCACCAACACTGGAAGACTGGCAAAGAGCTGTTGATGGAATCTACACCATGGAGAGACTTGAATTGGAGAAATTTAAGAGTTGGTGGTCAAAATGGATTAGATATATGAGTTAATGGAGACCAGAACTGCTTTAAGTACCTTTATTATAATGTTTAAAGTAGCAGACTATTAACTGAGACGAATAAAAAGTTGCTGTGAATAGATCTTAAAGAGGAACTCTGCAGGATTTTTACTTTAACTATGCTACATTTTTACCTTAATTAAACAGCTTCAGAGTATTTGTGATGGTTAGATAAATGACTTGTAACTTGTTACAGGGAGAATGGAGGCTCTCTATCTTCCACCTAGTGTCTCTTGGCTGAAAACCAACAGAGCCTCGACCTGGTGTCCAGCTCTCTTCTCGACAGCATCGTGACACAAAGGCGCCCAATAACCCATAATCTCTTGTTTATGGTGGATATGACTACACAAATATACACATCGTAACATCGCATAAATAACATTATCCACCGCTCTATTGATTGCTTTCTCACGGGCTTCATTGAAAACAGATGCACATGGCCAAGAGAAGGGTTGGCAAAACAGCGGGAAAGCGACTGGACTTGCATAGTTCCTCTTTAATGGGAAAATGAGGAAGTGTGACTTCCCTTGTTCAGATGTTCTTATTTTACAAATTGTAAAATGAAAGGAAGAGCAGTAGATGGGAGAATATATTTTGGTGCAATTTTTCAAGTGGTGTATGTGTAAGTTTATTGTACATGTTTTTTGTAGTTTTGTTTTTTTGTAATTGTGCTGAAAGGATTTTGGATGTTTCTCCCTGATAAAAATGAAATAATAATAATAAAAAACCCTCAAAATCTGCTTTATTTTGTTTCTTTTGTTGATAAACTGAATCCATACAGCTCCATTACGCTTGGTCTGTAGTAGTTTTATCTCCAAGTCGTTTGCTAAAGTCTAACATTTGTTGGTGTAGGAGGACGTTGACGTTTCCTAACTGCTGTCTCCTAGTCTTCAAGTGATCCAACAGAGCACTCAGAGACATTAAGACGACACGATCGCTGCTCTGACAGTCCTCCGTTACCAGGAAATCTTCCCTCCATGCCTCCTGTAAACTGTCAAACAAAGCTTTTATGTCCAGGCTGAGCTGCTCCATCTCCTGCCAGCATCTGTCTTTGTTCCTCCTGGCCCTGCTGACATCTTCTGTCATCTGTCTGATACAGAGATGCAGCCTGCTGTTCTCCATTCTGACCTGCTCCAGTTTCACACTGTCATTATAGATGCTTATTTCTACAGCTCTCAGCTCCGAGGCCTGTTTTTTAATCACATCCATGTAGCTTCCTCGTGCTTCCTCCAGCTCAGCCTTCATCACCTCTTTGGGCTGCAGTAGATAGCTGGTTTTCTCCCTCAGCCCCTGGATGGACACCTCCAGCTGAGTCTTCCTCTTGCTTAGTTCAGAGGTGAGCACTTTCATTCTCTGGTGCCGACTTTGCTCCTCGTTCCATCGGGCCTCCAACTCCCTCAGCTCCGCCTCTTTCTCTGCCAACTCCCTCTGCCTCTCCTCGTTGCTCACTGTGATGCTCTCAGTCTGTGCAGTGTGTTCCTGTATCTCCTGATGGTATCTGATCTCCGTCTGTCTATACTCCATCTCACACTGGTTCGTGTGGCTCATCAGTAAGTCTGCATCTGTGCTTTTAGGTTGGCGCTGGAGGAGTGCGGCCTGCTCATGTCGAAGCTCCTCGTACCTCCTCCTGGTGTTGCTGATGTCAGAGGTCATTTTAGCCACATGTTCTTCCTGTGTCCTCTTCTCCTCCTCCAAGCGTCTCTTAAGCTTGTTCCTCTCCTCCTCCAGATGGCTGATGTTCTTCTTCTCTGTGTCCATGTTACCACACAGCTCCTCCTGGTTCCTCTGAAATAGACGCAGGTTGATGGTGTCAGCTTCCAGGAGTTCTCTAACATGCCTGTCCATCTCTTTGATCTCCTTCCTGTGCTGGACTATGGACGCGATCCTTTCCTCCAGCTGCAGCTTGGAGCGCTCCAGTTGCTGTGAGATGTGGAAGTGCTCAGCTCTTACTTCGCTCTCCACTTCATGATGCTGCTTGAAAATCTCATAAATTTGAGCCAACGCGTCCTGACAAAGCAACCTTGATGCTCGACTCTCCTCTATCTTACTCTCAACTGTGGCAATTTCCTCTTTAAGACGCTCAATGGCAAGGCTAAATGCTTCTCCCAACTCACACAATGTCCTCTTCAGTGTTTCTCTCTGTTCTTTCAGTTCTTGATGTTTCTGGGTCTCTCCTTCCAGCTGTTTCTCAAACTGGGCCCGAGCTTCTCTTAGTCTTTGTAAATTGCCCTGTAGCGTGGCCACATCAGTCATGAGCTCTCCCAGATGGCATTTGATTTCTTGTTTCTTATCATCAACTCTGTCCAGCTCGCCTCTGCTCTTCCTGATAGCTTGCTTCCACTGCTTAATTTTCTCATCTGTGTGATCCACTTCTCTGGACAGGTTGTCTTTTTTCACCTTGAAAGCCACTCTCTCCAGTTCCATGTTTTGCTCCAAGGTTATTTTATCCTGTTCAACAGCAGTGATTTTGGACTTCAGCTCCTCGATCTGCTCCTGTGTTTGATCCAGCTTTATTTGCAATCCATATTTTAGGGTGATTTGCTCATTCAGAGGAGCAATGATCTCTTCGTGCTCACCCTTCACTTGCTCTCGCTGCGGGTGGAGTTCTTCATTTTGTCTCAAGAGGGCCTCCTGTCTCTTCTCAGTGTCCTCTTGCAGCTGGAAGACAGTGTTTAGGTCTTTATGCAGCTGTTCTATCTCCGCAGCATTAGATGCACGCGCTGCTGCAACGTCAGCCATGATCTCTTGGCTCATCCGTTCACGAGTATTGTTAATTTGGTGTCTGAGCTTACTGTTTTCTATGGTTTCCACTTCTAAATGTTCATGGACCGCACGTCGCTCCGCCTCCAGGTCAGTAATAGCAGCGGTCATCTCCGCCAGGTGGAGGCTGGCCTCAGGTGCGAAAGGTACTTCCTCCTCTCTCAGCTGTTTGTCCAGCTCCTTTAAATGCTCGAGAGCAACCATAACGGCCGGGAAGTCGGGAACCAGGCAAGAAGCCATTTCTCAATCCAAATGTCAATTATTTTATGTCTATGTGAATCTAATGCTCCTGAGCGCACCACCTGCTATCAAAGTTCAGTTGGTTTCCACCTCCGATAACTTGTGGTTGCAGTCGCCATGGCAACAGTTTACCCACCACGAAGAGGAAGAAGAAGAAGACCGCTGCTACGGCGAGTCAGCGAGGCCATAATGTTTTTAGCCGAGGCTAGCTAACCGCTAAACGCGGAATCGTTACCGTTACTACGACGGCTGCTGAGTAGCCACAGAAACTGAGTCAAACACACGTTTAGATGAACAGAGACCACGTGGTAAACTCGGTGGTTGAAGCATGAACGAACATTTAGTCCCACTGAGTCTCTCCCGTCTTACGTCCTGTAACATACCAACTGTTATCTGTTGGGCGTTATCAGTTCATTTGGTGCTTACCTGAAAGGTGTAGCCATTCTTGACTAGACGATTGGGGTCTTCGTCGGTCACACAATACATGCATGTGACAAGTCAGATGTGCCTGTTATGACAGCTGAAGCCAGACTGGGCGGCAGGGAGGGAGTACTTTGAGTAAGGGGAGTACACCAGCGTCGGTAATCGGTGCCAGTTTTGACAATTTCACGTACAGAGGGTTTCAGCTATTTATGGCAGATGCCATATAGGAAGTGGTTTGTTTGTGTCTTCCCATACCATCAAAACAGGACACTTCGGCTCGGGAGTTGGATGGACTGGTTAACTGTGGCGATCCACCCCATCAGAGAGACCTACACAAGTTTTGGAGGAGTTATACTAAAGCCCAAGTATTCAAAGGCAGTTTCTGCTTGGTTGTTGATCTAACTTTGGTCCTATATTCATTTGAAGCACATTTGTACTACTGATTGTCCATTCTGAAGGATTTTCACCTGAAACACTGAGCCACATTTTTAATGCCTGTTGATGTGACAAACCCAGTGACAGAGAAATGCTCCTGAAAGTTTGAATTCAAAAGTAAAACTTTTAATGAACTGATATAACTGTCGGTTCCTGCAACAGCACGAATTCAAACGTTTCCATCGACTAATCTCAGTTATATTTGGGAAACATTTTAGTTTAGAGTATTTGGACTGAAGTCTGTGTAGGTATGACTAACAGGATCTGGCAACCCATACCTGTCGCGGTTTGTTGTCGTCAGTCCACAAAGAAATACGTAGAAAGCATAGAAATAGAGTTGTTAGAAGTGACATCACCAGTTCACTGACTGTTTTCTGTCTCCGTGAACACTGAAAATATTTGGACATTTGTTACATCGTTCGTAACTAATAATTTTATGTCAATTTGATTCTAATCTGTTAATAACAATGAGTTACATAATGTTTGAGTCTTTAGATTTTCCACACGGAAGGTTCTCACAATTATTAACGTATTAATGCTGCAAACGTGTGTAAACCGCATCAAAAATAGAGGGTACGACTATGGTCAATACGTTGTTGTTTTCCGGGGGAAGTCGGATCTATCCATCTTAATTCTTGCAGCAGTGCTGCAGCCTGCAGAAAGCAGACTCGGGCCACGGGAACATGGATCTTGTCAGTAAACCAAGAAGCAAGTCCATCGTATGGATGTATTTTGGCCTGAAAGCCGATGAAAAAGGACAACCTTTGAACTCTGGCGAGGCCATTTGTCGTTTATGCCGAAAGATTGTGCTTGCAAAAGGAGGAAATACCACGAATTTAAGAAGTCACCTGAAACGTCGACATCGTGCAGATTTTTTCGAGACCACTTCCTCCACGACCTCTGCAGCTTTGTTTGAGTCATCAGGTGAGTTTTCGCACAATGTTTGCACCATGCATGCAAAGTGCATTGATTTTAAGAGCTTACACTGACTGCGACTGCAGTCACTACATGCACCCACCCCCTTTAAACTAATGATATACTATTGAAGCGGAGCCCCATAAAGTTGCACGTGAACGGGGAGGCGCCAACGTATATCACAGTGAAGACCACAAAACACGTGATAAAGTGCAACTTGTTCTACGCTGCAGAATATTACATGTTGTTGCACAGTTTTGTGTATGTGACGCTCCATTTACAAGAATGCAACGTTTAATTACAACCACACAACAAAGGCTGTGATCAACACAGGTCGTTACACACGAGCGTTGTTTTCATACAACGGTCAGGAAGTTTATGGTTAAAACTGAGTACATGTCTCTAACCAGGTTATCTAATGCCAGGCTCGTTTATATATAATGATATCTCCATGTCACATGTACCGACAAATTACACGTGTGATTTTTCACCTTAAAAGTTATCGATTGTTCAACAACTAAACTTCCTGATACGCATGCGCGAGGAGAACCCCCCACCCCCCAGACCTGAGCGCCAAAAGTGCGCCTCGTTACTGCCATGCTATCAGTGACACTGAATTCATGCTGTCAGTTTGGTCTAGTTTGTCATTACAATATCATTTGTTTCGGGGAGTGTTGATGTTGTCTCGCTCTCATGATATGTCCCAATACATAATAACAGATCTGCCATTGGTGCGATAATTGGCCATTGAGAGCCGCTAACCTGTGGCCATCTTGATTTACATTTGTCCAATTTCACTTGGTCAAACTGTAAATACCATATTCGTACCAGGTCTTAATGCTCCCTCCAAAGTCACCAGACACCCTGTGTCTGGAGTCAAAGGTAGCAAAGAGAGATCTTGCCAAAGATCAGCTGACCCAGCAGGTCTGGTACCAGACAGGTGGGCACGTCTATCAGTAGACCACACACACTCTAAATTACTGCTGCAATGGATTCATTATTTTAGTAAATACATAATATTCAGATTATGTCTGCAGAACACAAAATTAATAAATGTGATGCTGGATATAAGATGCAACATGTTTTCCTTGCAGTGAAATGAAAATAAAACAAATTAAAAAGTCAAAGCTTCTGTCTTTGCTATGAATGACTGATGTGCAAAATGCCCTGTATTACTAAAATGTAATGGATGGTATCTAGTGATGTATAGAAGCATCACATACATGATAAGCCTGCACTTCAGCAAGATGATAGCCACTGATGACAGCAAACCGCATTTGACTGATGATTGTTTTATTTTGCAGGTTTGGATCTGAACCATGATGAACTCTTTGAGGATGTTCCATTTCTCCAGAACGCTTCGAATCAGAGCTACGTCCCAGACGCTGTGTTGCCACCTGGGGAGCCGTGGCTCCATGGCGGCCCCTTGCGAGCAGTGCTCTCCCTGCCTTCCTGTCTGTGCCTGTGTAAAGACGTTGGGAGCGGAATCTCTGGTCCTGGATCTTCTTGCGAGGAGCAGATGGGAGAGATGAACGTGTACGCCAAGTGCCATCTTCAGCAAGGTGTCATGTTTGGGCCGTTTGTGGGAGAAATGTGCAGGGGACAGATGCCGACTAACCTCAAATATTCCTGGGCTGTGAGTAGACTGGTTCAACATAAAGAAGCAGTTTAATTTTGTGCAACCAGTGACACTTTTTATTTTAATTTACTCATTTAAAATGCAAAATCTATGGTAATATTCGTTTTGATGAAGTAATATTCACATTGCTCCCCTTCACCAGATTAGGGATGAAGCTGCTTTTTTCTACATTGACGCTTCTGATGAAAACAAATCCAACTGGATGAGGTGGGTAGTTTGTACCGATTAAAGTAATGGCATTTAATTCATTTAATCTAAAATTTTTTAACTGACTTATTCATGGTTGATCACAATGACTCTCTGTACTGTATTGTCTCTATGTTTCAGGTATGTAACATATACAAGCAGCGAGGAGGAACATAATATGATCGTCTTCCAGTTCTACCGCCACATCTACTACAGGGTTTCCCAGCCCATTCCAGAGGGAGCAGAGCTCAGAGTCTGGATCGGCAAGGACTATGCCTCCCTGCTGGGCCTGGGGATGGGTGAGTGCTGTCCCATAGGGTTATTGTCATGTAGTAGATACAGACCAGTTAAGATATTTATATAAATGCTCAACTGATAGTAGACTTGGATTTAATTGTCACCATTAGGACTGGACAATATGCAAAAAAAAAAAAAATTGAGCCAAGATTGTAAGTTCAGGTAGAGTGGTTGTTTTGTTTTGTTTTTTGCATATTAATTCGCTGTAAAAACTTCATAATGATGATGTGGAATTTTTTGTTGAGTTGTGTCAAACATGTAAATATCTTCCTGTGCTTTTGTTTTTGTTTGGGTGATACAGGAGACAATGTGAAATGTGAAGTTGGAGACAAGGAGACAGCTCTGCGCCTCCTGCAGGATATCCAGTTAGTCACCCTCCCAGAACCCAGCAGCACTTCCCTATGGTCAGATCAAAGTCAGTCACAGAGTCCCATGCCCGTCATCAGTGATGTGACCACAATGTCAAACCCAGACACAGCTAACGACCCAGTTGGGATTTCTGTCCCGACGTTCACCAACACCTCTGTGATCTCCTTCCCGTCCCCAAGCTCTCATGTGATCGAAAAGTATGACTTTATGCCTGGAACCGAGAAGCTGCTGAGTAACCCGACGGCCTCGCAAAACAGCGCGTGGTACTTTTTTGGGTTTGAGCCAGACCCAACAGGTCGGCCTCTGGACCGGAGCGTTGCGGTGTGTAAGCTGTGTGTGGAGCACGTGGGCTGTGCTGGAGGAGTAGCAGACATCCAGAACCACCTGACCAACAAGCACCACATCAGACCACGTGATAGTAACAAGGAGCGGAGTCTTACGGTAATAGGTAAGAGTTGTAGGAGTTATTGTCTACTGCTTGATTCCATTGCATCGTCCCTCAAGAGTATCAGAGTCACTGAAGTTGCTTCATTGCTTGATGAATGCTGTAAAAAGGAAATGAAAACAATAAAAGACTCTGAGGTTGTTAGGAAACTAAAACTAATTAAAAAAGTAAGAATACAATAGAATAGGGAATAAAAGATGATAGAAAAAAAATTAACAAGATGACATCACATAAAAGCAAGTCTGTAGAAGTGGGTTAATGTCCTTAGACAAGGCATTATAAAGCTGGGTGCCCTGAAAGCAAAAGCATGTTGACCTTTAGATGACAGAGAAAATGTTTGCTCTTAGAGATGGTGCATAAAGAAACATGACTGTACCATTTGTCTTGTGTGGCTGAGCAGTGAAGAGACGTTACTGCAGCACATTACTGCTAAGTTCCTGAAAGCATCAGCATATTATTATAGAGAGTTGTTCTTTTTTTCTCCAACAGGCCAGCGCTCTCAGGCATTGACAGTCAACAGTGGCCTGATCAGCACCTTTCCCCTGGTTGTGTCTTCTCAAGTAGCTGATGCCATCACCAACTTTCTCATCATGGATCTCCAGCCTCCAGCTCTGGTAGAAGGAGAAGGCTTCAGACAGCTGATCCACACCATCCTGCCCACCTGCAAAGAGCTGCCATCACCTGGTCAGCTGGAGAACCTCATGAAAGAACACCACAGCAAAGGTAAAGTAAGCCTTGCTCAGCTGCTGAGAAGGAGAACGGGAAGTGGAGAGCCCGAGGAGATACCTAACTACACCGCTCCCATCGAGTTTGAGCCCAGGAGACGTGGGCGACCTGCTAACCACCGGAGGGAAGTTCCTCACTTTGTCACTTTAAGTATAGATATTTGGTCCCACAACTGGCAAGGTAACTCTGAGAAGTACCTCACCCTCTGGGCACACTACATAGACTCTAATTTTAGCTTTCAGAACATGGCCTTGGCAACGCAAAGACTGACAGAGTGCGGGGTGAAAGGCTACACTCTTCAGGCAGTGGAGGCTCAAGTGAAGGTAATGGCACAGGGTTGGGGAATCTCCCAGCCCAACTTGGTCCTGCTGGGAGGAGACGGGAGGAATAAGATGAGGCTGTGCCCAGTGAAGGGGGAGAAAAGTGGAGAGGTTGCAGGAGGTGTCCCTCACCCAAACTCAACGACGTTTCTCGAGAGGGATGACGCTTTGTCACCCGAGGAACCACTTGGCTCTGAGCACGGCCACTCCAGTGAGGGGCTACCTTCTGTCCCATGTTTCTACAGCGCTGTGCAGGGCTGTATTGAGGAAGTAATGTCCCATCCTGTTATCTCTAAGACCCTCAGCCAATTCCAGGGGGTTCTCTCCACCCTGTTCCAGCCCCCTACTCAGAACAGAGGCTCATATCAGCATCATGTCCAGAGTATGACTAAACAAGAGCAGACCGATCTGAAGTCATGGGCTCACAGTTGGCCACAGTGGAATAAGCTGTACCAGCTACTGAGCACTCTGATAAAACACAAAAGCCTCCTCTGTGATTTATTTAGAGAGATTAAAGAGGAGGGCTTCTCTAAAGATGACACTGCTTCTGAAACCAGTTCGTCTGGCAGCTTCCCCACCTCGCATTCTCAGTGGAAGACCCTGGAGGATCTGTGTTTGGTCCTCAAACCCCTGGATGTGGCATGTCGAACCCTGGCCAAGGAGGCCTTCCCCCGATTGTCCCTCATCAAACCCATTCTCACCGGCCTTCTCTCCCGCCACCTCGTGTCCCGACCTGGAGATTCGTCATCCATCTTAAAGGAGGTGAAGAGGATGATGAGGCGCAACTTGGCAAACTGTTACCACAACCCTGTTGTCAACAGGGCTCTGTGTGTGGCCTGCTCCCTCGACCCCCAGTTCCATGGGCTGGGCTTCATGGAGGAGAAGGTGAGTCATGGCAGCATGTTGGTTGTTTCACTATTACATTTCAGTGTTTATTGATACCTAGAGGATGAAGCCAAAGGACCTTACTTTGTAGTATTGTTTGCCAATGAAATGTCTTTGACTGGATAACCATGTGATGTGGTTGATTTGGTTTGGTACAGATTGTTTTAACATCTTTCAATCTGACACTATCAGGTTGAAATCCTAAATACTTATGCATGCATATAAGCATGTGTCAGTATAGACTGTCTGTCTCGTTGATACTAGTGTAGTGTGATACCTGGGTTGTTGTGAATGAGGCCCAATGTTCTTGGGCCTCATTCACAAACCATTTTCTTATCCAGGATTTGTTCTTAGCTAAGAACAAATCTACACACACTCAGAGTAGATTTGTCCCCTCCAGTGTTCTGCATCTCCATGTTTTCCTTTGCTTTTTTTAACCTCAGATTTGAGATCAAACCATTTCTTCTTCACTTGATCAGCTGTGCGCTCTTCTCCAGATACAACATTCAGTGAATGACTCACAGCATCCCATATATCTCTATTGCTGTTACTTTGCATCCACTGCTGATGCTACTAAATGTAACAGCTGTTTTTTGTTGACTTCCTGCAGCAGTAGCTCCACTTCAGCACTACTACAGTTGTTTTTATGTTTGGAGTCTGGTGCTCCCTCTGCAGATTTTCGTTTGGGCATTTTAACTTTCCTTCTCAACTCACCTTCCCTGCTCAGTGTCTGTGGTTTCTGTGTGCACACGGCCCTGCAGTCTCATGCCCTTTTATGGACACTGATGGGGCATTTACCTATGCTAATCCTATGTTAATTATGATCACCTGGCATGCTCTCTCAATTTACGAGGAGATGGCATTCATCAATTTAAGAACACGGCTGCAAACATTTCTGCGCTCTAAGAACGTCTTCATGAATCTGACGTAGAGTTTTCTTCAGAAATTTCTTAAGAATGACTGAAGAACGAATTTAATAAAATACTTCAGAGGATATTGTTGAATTAGACCCATTGTTTTTGTTCCTTTACATAGAATATCTTGTTTTACATTTAACAAAGAAGCTGCCACAAAAGCTGAACTCTAAACCAAAGCAGCCGTAAAAGGATCACGCTGGAGGAAGATACAGTCTGATGGTGGTAGAGTTTGGATTTTAAAACAGCGGCTTGTTGATAAGATGGCAGCTTATTGCACTTGACATTTTTCAATACTCAGTACTTTTTCAGACATATTTTTGAGGCTGCTTGTTTGATCTAAAAACCTCAGACTCACTGATCCCCATCCACATTTGTAATGATGTGTTATGTGAGGAATAGTGAGTGGGCAACAGAAATGAGTCCTTTTTGGTTCTTTTCTAGGAGCAGGCGGTCACCTTTGATTGGCTGAAGAAAGAGGCTGTCAGGATTGTGAAGGAGGGCAGGAGGAGGGACCAAAATAAGAAGCAAAGCCAGAGGAAAAGAAGCCCCTCCCCCGGGTCACCAGAATCAGAGAGTGACTTCCGGCGGAGAAGCAAACGGCTCAAAGAATCCCGCCAAATCAACTTCAGAGAGCTCGAAGACGAAGATGAAGAGAGCGACGTGGGAGAGACGGACGAGAACGAGTCAGCAGAGCCCGGCTCTCAGGCTCACGCCAGTCTGTCTGGAATGGAGTTCCTGCTGGGAGACCTGTTCTGCTCTGCCCCCCGGAGCAGGCAGAGCTCCGTGGAGGAGTCTATAGACATGGAGATGTCCGTCTTCAGAGCCGACAAGGGGGCCTCACTGGGAGTGGAGCCTCTGCAGTGGTGGAGGACGAAGGCAGTCCAGTTTCCGCTCTTGGCTACGGTGGCGAGGGCCTACCTGGCTGCACCCGCTGTGGCAGGTAGCGCTGCACAGGACTTTGTGCAGGAAGGGGCGGGGGCCATGTACAGGAGGAGAGCAAACATCCCACCAGAGAGCCTGGACATGATGCTGTTTCTACACTATAACCACATGCCCACCACGGACACAGTACTGAGGAATGATGAGAAGAACGGTGTGATTGAAAAGGTCCCATAAACACACACACACACACACACTTTAGGCGGTGCTGACAGCTTTGTTTAGCACTCATTCAGAGCTGTTTTTTGTTTTGTTTTTTTTTGTTTTTTTTTTAAGTATATCAGAGCTGTTTATTACCAGAAAACCAAAGGACCACAACAAAGTTAGCACACTTGAAAAGAGAGCGGCAGCACATCTTCAGCCAGGACACAGGTTGGATGTATAAAAATGATGGGGGGGCTGGGGGTTTCTTTTTTTCATTCCCTTATTTCCTGGAGACTAAGGAGAGGAAAGACAAATATTGAACCTAGTTTGTGTAGTTTGAGCTGTTCCTTTACTGTTCTTGATTTACCTTTGTTCCTCGTACGTTGTAGCACACTGTGCCTTACCTTGTTTTAATACTGTACTACTAAGTAGACTCTAGAAAGTAAAGTTCTTTTTTTTAACCCTTAATGCCACTTTTTAAGAAACAAAACTGTGACTGCAAATGTTGGTGGCAGTCTTGTGTAAAAAGTTTTACCATGTCACTTCACTTTTGGGTCATGATGATTTTGTTATGAATCAGGAGATTACAAAAGATAAACTCCAAAGAGTGAATATTATCAGCTGACTTCATGCTGCTGCTTCTTCATGTTACAGAAGGATTTCAAACAAACGGTAGAACTTGACTCACAAGTGATGACTGAGAGAGGAGCCCAGAAAAACAGTTTGAAGCCAAACAAAGAGAAAATGGTTATTTTATATGAAATGTCGTGTCATTTTAGTTATAGAGAAACACGATTTTGCGCCTTGTCACTGTAGTTCTGCTGTATTTCAGATGGTAATTTGTTGAATGTGTAGTGAAACCTTAAACTAATGCAAAGTGTCATGCAGTTTCTAACACTATATTACATACTTTCAACATGTCTGTATGTCTGTTCTAGACTCTGTTCTCGAGTCTTTCATGCAGAGTTCCGGTTTTTGTGTTACTGTCATGTAATACACCTATAGAATACTTTTAAAATAAAAATAAAAAATACCACAGTTCACTGACTAATTTTAATCCTTTAATAATGTACTGTGTGTAAACAAAAACTATCAACGCATTTTGGATTGTACAAAACATTTATAAACTTGTGTCTGCTCTCACAGGCCATAATGAACGTCTGGCAGGATTTCAGTCCACTGGGATATAAAAAATGTAATTCATGAATGAGCAAAAAACAGGAACTGGTTTACAATCTGAATTATAAAACTTGTAGAGAGACTTCTTATGCTTCATTCTCTATAACTTGGATTCAGTCCATTTGGAGCTGATTGTGGCTTCAGTCTGGCTGTTGTCCCTTCTGTGGTGGGCCAGTCTCCTGCAGTGCATGAAGATGTAGACAGGATGGATAAACACCAGCAGAGTGAGGAGAGTCAGAGCAATGTCCACCTGAAACATCACAGTGTCATTTGTTATCTGTCACCAGTCTCACTGCTGCAGCACTTTCACTTTTCATGTTCATCTACATTTCATTCTGAAATGAATTCAAAGAGCACACGTGGGTTTAAAGCGTTCCTAAAACGAAATCTGCCTTCATGTGACACCCACAAGGTCAAGATAAAAAAACTTTCTCAGCACTTACAAATAAGGGGTCTCCACCCAGAGGTCCTTTGACGAGGGCGAAGCAGGGGTACTGCAGCAGAGAGAAGATGGCAGAGATGGACATCAGCAGGCCATACAGCTTCCCAAAGTGACAGGCTGGAAAACTGAGAGAGACAACGGCAGGTAAGCTATCCTCTGTAACACAGGGAGTGCCCGCTGGGCAACAACACTACAATGAGGAAGGTGATTTCTGTTTATTTCCAATCATCATGTTGGCTTTTTTATGACATTGTCTGTTGACATTGATGCTGCAGCAAAAAGTGAGGATCTCTCAGTCAGAGCTGATGATGGTTCATTTGTGACCTCTGATACTCTGTCAATGTCTTTGTTATGTTTGTTCTGTTATATTTTCTGATACTTACTCTGTATTAGAGCACATCACTGCATTAGTGTTTGTAATGGATCTGCAGTTTGGACAGGAACTGCTTTAAAATACAGTTTATTGCCACCAGGACCTCCTGGACTTTGTGACTGAGCTGATAATTAATACTGATCCATATCTTCTTATGGATATCACAACTTCAAATATATACATGTATTACACACTGTTTTCTATAAAGTTGAATGATTTTTTTTTAACCTCTTCTCTTGAAGTGATTGTGATAATGTGATTTAAAGTGTATATCTTCTCAAAACCAGTAACTAGGACTCAGTATGAAATCATTGCAGTTGGTCCAAGGTGACTGATGTGTATAAGTGGGAATAAAAAAAGGAATGTGTCAGAAAACAAACTCATTCCAACTTTATGGGCAGCAGCGTATTTAGAACCTTTACATGGTAATTTAGTTTAACAATGCAGTTTTATAAAGTTGTAAAAACTTTGAAAACAGATTAACTCAGCACCAGAGGCTGATATATTCTGACACTCACTATATCCTATATTTTCCATGCTGTGTAAAAACTGTGCTCCTTCAGTATGCTGCGCCAGGCAGGTGAACTGGTCATTTCTCAATCTCAAGGTAGCCACACTGCATCAGATCTTACAGATGTACTAAGATACCAGAAGTGCTGTAGCTACAAACACTGCAAAATGAATCAGAGTGCTTGAAGCGACATGATGACGTATTACATGTCATAAAACACAAGAAAAGCTGCATTCGTTAAGAGGAACAGTGCTCATTGAGCCACTTCACTGTGAACAAGAACCAATCGTTGCAGCTGTAGCTGGTGTTTTCTGCACGGCTGAACACATTTTAAACTGTTTCTTAGACATTGTCCACCCTCCTGTTAGTGTGTGTTTGATGGCTGCTCACGCAATACTAATGAAGGCTGCATTTCCGCCGTAGAGGAAGGAGCGATTGAGGACTTGGATGACAAAGGTGAGATACTGCAGAGGGAGGACATGGATGGAGGCGCACACAGAGAAGAGCACACACTGCAGGCTGGTCAGGAGCAGAGAGAGAGAGGAGGAGCGAAGGTCCGCCTCCTGCTCTGTTTCTCCTGCAGAGGGAAAATGGTATAAGTGAATGTGCTGTGTTGTATACACACACACACACACACACATGCGTGCCATTCTGACATCAGTCACTGATTAACCTGGAGCCAGAGGCTTTCCCTTGTGTCTGTCCATGATGAGTCCATTCCAGGGAGCACACACCGCGCCACACAGCTGGGTGATGGCAAAAGCATTGGTGTACTGACTGACTGAGGGAGTTACCATGGGAACAGCCAGGGAGACAGCGGTGTGACAAAGAGAAGAGAGGAAAACACAAGCTGAAAACCTTAACTCACAGCTGGTTGTACATGGGAGAAAGAGTCTCTGTGATCAGTTACCCAGGTTGGGGTCGTTGTCAGCCAGGCGGTTGAGCATGGAGTTGAGTGTGCCGATGAAGAAGTAGTGTCTCAGCTGCATGATGGACAACCACAGAAGGTGCCACAGGAAGAACCAGGACAACACACAGCTCCGGAAACTCGCCACTGTACACATTAAAATTCACGTTACGCTCATATTTAATGAGGTTCCAGTGGGCTTCACCTTTGACCTTTGACCACCAAATTCTAAACAGTTCATCACAGAGTCTAAGTGAATGTTTGTGCTAAATTCCTTCAAGGTGTTTTTAGACAGACTGTTCAAATGGCCGAAATGTGAAGTCACTGTAACCTTGACCTTTAACCTTTAACCACCAAAACGTGATCATAGCTCGCACTTGAGTCCAAGTAGACATTTGTGCCAACATTGACAAAATGGGACATACATATGTACAGATGGACCACCCAAACTCAAAAAGCCTATGTCCATGGCTGTCTTCAGTGTGATGACATAAACTTAGAGGAAGACTTGCTACTGTGAAGTGTGTGTGTGTGTGTGTATGTGTTTGTGTGATCAGAGTGGAGATAAGGAACAAAGTACAGAGGAAAATCAGGGTTTGTTTTCTAAAAAAGCTATTTTTGGTCACCACTCATGACAGTGGATATTGTGGAGAAGGTGGCGACAATAAGTATTCGCACCTTTTGCAGAGTCTGCCCTGGCGTCAGGGACTGCTGAGTTGTCCCTCCCATTGGACTCCTGTGACTCTGTCATCATGCCTTCCCTCATCTTCTCCAGCTGCTCCACATTATCTGTGTTGGCTTTTCCACATTTCACTCTGAGCATCAGGGAAAGTGAATGGAAACGTCAGGTCTTTTCAATGAAGATGATCTACACAAGCAATGGGAAAGTAGCTGATCCTAAGTTAATGTAATATTCTGACCCGTAGGTGTAGTGTTGTGGCAGAGGGTACGGGATGTGTTTTCTTGGCATCAGGAAGATGGTCCTCACCACGTGAATGATGCTGCAGAAGGACAAGAAGAGGAAGGACGAGCGGAGACTAATTCCTTGTTCATGCAGAAGCTGAAAAGCAGAAGAAAAAGAGGTTTGATTCAAACTCAAGAGAATAGATATTATACATTTTCCAGAGATTTATTTACATGGTCATTTTGGCACTAATAGAAAATACACATGTATGTCAGAGGGGTACATAAAGAAATACAACTGCATTTCAAACCATGAGTTAAAAGTTTGGTGTAAAACAAATTCCACATTTTTTGTTGCTGAGTAAAAAACAAAAACATTTGCTTTGTCTGTAGCTGTCTCACTCTCTCATGAGAATACTTAACTGTATATACAGTAGATGACTGAGGTTATTGGACTGTGCCACCATCATGCAATGTGAATAGGCTAAATAGTATCATCGTATCATTTCCAATAGAGCCAGAACATGAACGGCTTCACTACTTCACCTTGATGATGAAAAACACTGCAGAAGAGGAGTCAAAGGCACCATTGTAGAGGGTGATGATGGTGGAGCGGTGAGCTGGGAACAGGTTGCCCACCTTCCACACACAAAGAGTTGCATCAATATGAAAATGTATGTGTGGGCAAGTGATCAAAATGTACAAGGAAACCAGGGAGCATTCACCTGCATGTTGGTTAGAAGCAGCAGAATTCCTCCAACAGCGATGGAGGACAAGGCAGGAAAAAGCAGATCTGCAAACGCTAGAGGACAGTGGAAGACAAACCCGTCAGACTTTATCATCCATCTCGACAGAATAACATAATAGGACGTATGACGTGATTGTAAATGCATCCTTTCTTTCACTTGTTTAGTGAGGCACTAAACCAGTATTGTGTATTCTAGTCCAGCTTGACATGATTGGATCATGATGTCAGCATTGTGTTATGTAATCACTTGGATTGATCATAATAATAATAACTGCAATGGTTTCTAGTCAGAGCTGTTGGACCAACTGGACAAAGATGATGTGTCACTGCAAACAGCCTTCATCTGACAGTCTGTGCACTGAGGTCCAGACAGAGACAGGTTGTCAACACAGCTGATTAACTTGTAATAATGCATCTGGCCATTGGGCTGTTTTACAAATCTACTAATGGTACTTGTTCAAATACTATAAATCAATTTCCTGGGAGGAGATTCAAATTAAGCAAAATAATACAGGGATTCAAACTCAAACTTGTCAAACAGCCTGTCACACAGTAGGATGAAATTCCTCGTCATGACTAAATACTGTAAGAAAAGACACAACACATCAATATATCAATATAAATACAGAGGAATCTGCAGGGGTAGGCTGTCTGCAGTGGTTCTTGTCCACGTGAATATGTGTGTACTGCTTATGTGTTTGTTTGTGTGGGTGGGGTCAGAGTCAGGTGAGGCCTTGCACCTCTAAAAGTTGGAGTCACAGCAGTGGGTGAGCAGATATTTTTCCTCTGTGAAATGATGATGAGAAGAGGAAATGGAAAGAGGTGTGATAACACAGAGGAAGAGCTGAATCAATTTACTACTCTCCAGTGTAAATGATGCATTAACAACGTATTTGTTTAAAAAGCTCAGTGAAACTGGTTGAAATGGTTCCATGATGCTGTTATTTGATGTGTACTTTTTGTGTGATTGTGTGCAATTACCTGGACTGGAGAAGGCCACAAGAAGTGTTCCAGTAGTGTACAAACATCTGGAGAGAAAGACATAGGACTGGATTCAGAGCAGCCATTTGTGACGGCCCCTTTCATTGATCTGGAGGCTGACCTGAGACTGGGTGAGTGGTTGCTGGTAGATAATTCATATTGATCTGACGACGTGCCTTGCATTGTATCACGACCCGAGGGAACATAACATCGTCGGTGTTTATATTGTGGTTATGTTGTCTGTTTTTTTTGTTTCAGATGTCAAGGTGGAACTTCATTTTAAGAGGGGGGGTGTGACGACCCTCTCTGATTTGGAGGCTGACCTGGCAGCCAACTGAAGGTAGTCAGCTGATTCACTTCACCTGGGCCCTACACCCTATAAAAGCCGGGCCATGTGCTCTCACTCTCTTCCTTCTAGCTGCTGACATCCTTCTGGTTTTGCACCTCTACAGCACACAGACCACTCACCCATGCATTGCATTTATGGTAAATCTTACAGACTTCCACACTTCATTGTACATTTGGTTTATGTTTTAGTTACAATCATTTTTTTGTTCTTAGTTGAACTTTGTGTGGATTTCATCCTTGTCACATTCACTGAGCCACTTTGTGACATATTCATTAACCAAAAAATACACACATGGATATTTACAGTGGCCAAAGGTTTTAGGGCAGAGCATTTCAAATCAGCAGTAGTTATCGTGATAACTTGATAATGCCCTGTTATAAATATGGTCTTGGTGGATATCTCAGGTGGGCTCTTTAACCTGATAACCTCTTTCACATGACCTAAAGATATGCATAAATGAGTAACCTCAATTGTCAAGAGCTTTTTTTTTTTGCTGGAGAAAGAAAGATGACATGAACTCACATTCCCAGCAGCCTGGTCACCATGGTGCCAAATCGATCAAATAGGAAGCCATTGGTCAGATTCAAGAAATTGTTGAGGAATGACGCGACAGTGAAGACCAGAGAGAACTTCTCATCCTGTCTGCTGCAGTCTGCCCCAGAGAAACATGGGGGGGAAGAGGAAAGAAATCTGTTGGCCTGCTTGTTGGAAAATCCCATGGAGTTGCAGATACATCAGGACTAACGGATTCAAAAACTGATTTATCCCCCCTGCCGTTGGTCCTTTGAATAGTCTCGTAACACCTTGTTTTTGTTTAAAAGGCTGTGCAGCCAGTCAGTCGTTTGTCCTCAACTCGCTGCAGCAACTGTCATCACCTCCAGTGTTGTAATAAACTATACACGGGAGACAGAGGATGAGAAAGTCCAGACAACAGAGAACATATTGTAAAAATCATATCCCTAAATCTAGATGATTCAAAAGTAAACAATCTCAACAACGAATCAATGAACTGTCACAAAATGCAAGTAACCAGAGCTATTCAGTCTCTTTCAGCTCATTGTGTTGATTTTGGCGAAGAGGCCAAATTAGCAGCAGGTTGGTGGAGAAAGTCAAGACCATAATAGAGCTAAAAGCAAAAACAAGTGTTACAGTTAGATTCATCATTCATCAGTCAGCTACCGCTGACCCCAAGTGGCACAAAAAAAATCACTTATCAAATAAATTTTTGGTTCACATGTATGCAACTCAAACACTCTTGAACAAGAAAACACTGCTTTTCTGTCCATCTGCTCCTGACCCTGCAGGGACTCACTGAGCACCCAGCATCACCTCGGACATGTAAACAGCAGGGTGTCTCACCTGTGATGGTCGTATTGCTGTTGGTATGTGGGACAGTGTCACACAGTTGACTGAAGAAGCCGTCCTCCTTCAGCACAAACACCAGAGACGCATAACCAAAGACCGCGCCGGCAAAGCACAGACACTCCAATATCCCAGAGGCCAGAGTCAGCCTGTAGAGCACCTTAGTGCCAACCCCTTGACCCTGCATGTCTTCACTCTTTTCTCACAATATGAATGTGGAAAAGCCTGTAGACTCTTTTGTTTTTCTCCTCCTACTGTCTCTGATGAAGCAGGCTCCTGTAGGTTTCTGAAGTTTCAGTTCGTCCACAGTTAAAGTTCCTACAATTCAGAAAAAAAACACAACAGGTGTGACAGAGATCACCACTTATTTGTCATCTTTTCAACCCAGACAGTGACACACATGATTAAACAATTCAAACCATTCAGAATAAATCTATCTTTGACAACAGGCTACTATATTTTGCTTTAAATTTAATAGTTAAAAAAAAAATACCACTTACACTCCTCACAGGGTGGATTCCCTGCCTCATATTAAACTGCACGCTCCACCATGTGCATATATGAGATACTGCTGCAGTTATCTCAGGCGGTGCTAACTGTAGCCTAATCCAGATTAGTTCACTTAATCTATGTTGTCCGGCACATGGCACTACGTGATGGCCATAAAACGTTACCATCATATAGTCTGACAGCATTCAGCACCAAACACACACTTCTTTTTCTTTCTTTCTTTCCTTTTTTTTATGACACTAAAGTACAGTACGTGGAGACGCTGGATGAACTCACCCCAGTCCTTCTACTCAACACGCTCCAGCTGTCCAGTGTGAAATGATGTAATATCTTGTCTTCAGCAGGTGATCCACACATAGCCCTCGTCTCGTGCAGGGACTGTGCACCTTGCACCGCGCCGCGCTCGTTTTTCTGACCGGCAGAGCTGCGCCTCACTAACTCCGTCCGTCCATCTGTTTAGAGATCCAGACATAAACCCAACAGGTGCACACAGGAAGATGAAGAGACACTCGAATATTGGTCATATTACAGATGGCTCGGCCTACATGCACAGTAATTCACCTATTCATTCATTTCATTGTGAATTATAAAGGCTAATCTGTGGGATTTCCTCTTCTTCATTCTGTGAATAAGCATGTTTAACTGAACCCAGTCTGTCCCTGGGACTGGAAGCAAACTGCACCAGAACAATAAACTCTTTAATGAGATAATGATGTTGTTGTGTTCATTCTTCTGACTCAGTGTCTCTGCAATGATGATTAGGAACTGCAGTCATTATGGTGGGGTTTGGATTACTCCTTCTTTAAGATTATAATACTTTGACACA
>OMNW01004083.1:2415-21997 GCA_900303245.1 Selene dorsalis | reverse complement strand
AGGGAAGGATGGATGAATGGAGCAAGAACACAGAGAGAGAGAGAGAGAGAGAGTTGTAGAGGAAAGTGTTGGTCTGAATTATTCATCACTGGTCTATAAGATGAACAAATGCTTGAGGAAAGAGCAAGAAAGAAGAAAAAACACCTGTCCTTTGTTATCTCTCAGGAGTGCGATATATCTGTAAGCTCAAAGTCAGCATTTGAAGACGCTGATGTCTAAGTCCCCTACTGTACTGCGGGACTGCTCTATTGGCTGATGTTATCTTAGGTCTCTGAATTTTAATAAAATATTCAGATTTAGTCCTGCAGATGCTGCAATCTGCTCTAACCATCCAAGAGTAATCTGTGAGCTACAGTGCAGATTGCAAAAGCTTGTTAGAGGGTAAAAGCGTAAAGCAATAAAACATCATGCTTGGTCCAAGAGTGTGTTCATGAAAACAAAGTCATGTTTTTTTGGATGTCCTTCATCACCACAGTGGTGTAATGTAACCGCCCTCCTCTTTTCTGTCCCTGTGAGGCTGCAGGTAGCCAGACATTTTTCTTGAAGCAGCATTCAGCCGCAGCCTTGGCTTCTCTGGGCAGTGAATGATTTCTGTTGTTTGTACTTTTGTTCAAAGCTGAAAGCAAGGAGTTAAATGCACATGCACACACACAAACACACTCATTTAAAATATTTTATTTGAATCCACTGTTGCATTTCAAAGTATGCAGGATGTAGACAGGGGTTATATTCATTCTGACACTAGTCAGAGGAGAAAACACTGCATGTGTGGTCTCTGATAAGTGTCAATAGACATTTTCATTTGCATTGCACACCAAGGACCAATGCGCAGTTTAGAACAAAAAGCTTCACGTTCAGGTCAAAACACTGCATCTCTGGGATTAAAGCATAATTTGTGCCTTCATCTACAAAAACAACATCAGGAGTTTTACAGATGAAAAAATAAACAAAGGCCGTTCACTGTCTGGATGTGGATGAATTAATGCTGAATGTACCTGGGGATCGCCTCAATCGGAAATAGCTGGATTATGAATTTGATGTTGAATGTGATATAAAACTCATATATTGTTGTGCACATGTTTGACAGATTTTTTCTCTGCCTTTTCTTCACAGAAGTCCTTCTCTCTGGTGTTAAATGCTCTGGACTACGACAATGACACATCAGAACCAGGTGAAGATGCAATTTATGTTTTTGTATTTGTGTAAATGTGTGTGTGTGTGTGTGTGGGCATGAAAATGGTTTTCATCCTGCTTGGGTGAAGCTTTAATTTCCTTTTTTGAGTGATTATTTCCACCCACAGCCCTCTACAACAAGGCTAATTAGCCATCCACAACATTTCACCACTGAACCAAGCGCTTCCTATTAATGTGGTAAAACAAACTTAATTAAAGTACTGGAACAACAAAACTGAGTTTTTAATTGCAGAAAACAAACAAACAAAAAAGCCAGCAAATTAGCTTTTAGCTAAGGTTGAAGCTGAAGCTATATGCAGCCACAATGACACTTGTTTGTTTTTTACCTCCCCTTTGATGTTCCTGGAAACATATTCATTTTTTGATAAATTGCTTGTTTCCATACAGATAACTTTTATATGGTACAACAGATGTCGAAAAGTCAGATTAGGTTTACTGCTCAACTCTGACCAAATGTGTCAAAGGCATATCAGTCTTCAGCATACTAGATGGCAACATCACAATTGATTTCTCAATTACTTCAATTGCTTAATTAATTAATTTGCTCTGACACCAGATAGGATAGTGTAGTCAGTTTTGTTTATACATTTTATTCCTGTAAATTTAACGATGTTTGTTTGTTAAAAAAAAAAAAAAAAACAATAACTCTAGCATAACTGAAGCATAACAATGTGTTTATGGCAAAACACGTCAAAAACTCAGACTAATGTGTTTTGGCTTTGCAGGCCAATGCTCTCTCCCTGTCTCACCAAGAAAACAGTTTTCATCAAGCAACATTTTCACAGAGGCAAACAACACGAGCACTTGTTTACGAGTATGTGTGGTTCCACATACTGAAACAATGTGAAAATATCCTTTGTGTCTTTATGTCTGTGATCATACGAGGTTAGAGGGTCTTTTATCCAGACCCTTTAATTTCCTGCTCGTCTCCTTGTTGTTTCTCCTCATAATCAGGAAAAGCTCCATGACAGGGAATGTGAGCTGCATGCTATAAAAAGCGTAACACACACACATACAGATGTTCCTATGTCTTCCTCATTCCTTTCATGCCACAGTCCTCAATTTCATCCCACCATCATCTACCTCCGCCTCAGCCGGTTGAGGGACCACAGTCGTGTCCTAAAGATGACTGAGATAATGAGGACGGCATCAGCGACCCTTCTCTCTCTCTGTGTTTGTCTCTCCTGTCCTCTTCATCTCTCCTTCTCTCTGTCCTCCAGCGATGCTCTTACATCTTGTTTGCATTATGTGCCGTTTCCACCTGAGCTCCTGACAGCCTCTACATCAGGTCTAAAGCTGTTCACTAGGCCGGCAGCTTAACTCTGCCCAAACACGGGCATCCTGTAGCAGCCTGGATGGACTTATCAGGCCCGGCTGCTAATCAGAAAGGATTACTGAGTATGCCTATACCTTCTGAAACAGTCCTTGAAAATAGTGAGAAAATATGATGTTCTTGGTGCGCCGACCGTGTGACCTTCACTGAGTTTTGTTTGAATAAAATATAGCTAGTGTCATTGTGAAGCAGCATACCTTTGTCTTTTGAAGGATATTCCCAAATCATTACAACTTCTCAAAGTAATGGCTTTCATCTTTCAGTCAAGGTGACGTTTTGCTCAGCAGGGCACCATTGATTTAGTTGTTTAGTTGCTTTTAAACACATTTGGCAGTGTATCAGGAACAAGTAGCTAAAAGTAATACAACAACCCTATGAGAAATTCTGCATTGTATTGTATTACAGTTTTATTTAAACTACCCTCACTGACAAAACAATTTGACAAGACATTTGTCAGTACAACATAAAACAACACAGTACAAACAAAAAGAAGTAGAGATCACGAGGCATTGATCAGACAGCATGAATTAAATACAATAATGTTTTTGAGTGCTGTAATCCTGCTACATTTCTGACAAGATCGTTATTTAAATCCACATACAGGACAGTCATTACACTTTCTGATACATGTGAACAGTGACAGTGTCAGTGCGAGCAAGAAGAAATGATTTCATGTTGCCCATCACAGCTTTCACTTGTCAGACGAGCCCCTGGAGGTTTATTTAAAACATCTTGACTTTCACCACAGTCGCAAGTCTCAGCAATTAAGGTACCCTAAAGTACCTTAATGGCTTTTTACCAAAACACACTCTGTGCATGTCTTAGCTTTTTAAAACTTCTTGAATGCAGTTCCTTCATCATAAAGCAGAGCTGGAAGAATGTGAAAACGACATCACAGTCCTCTTCTCCTTTGTGTTATTTCTCTGCTCATTATCCTTACCAAACACCACTAAATGTAAAACCATTGACAAAACTGTTTATCACACACAAGATACTCACCAAATGGGGGCCCACTCATGAAAACATTATTCTCACAAGTGGCACTACTGATGGTCAAAAACTCCACACAGGGAACTGTTAATTACGGCAGCTTGGTGCTGTAGTTAAATGGGTTTCTCAAAAGATAGCTGCCGATCCATTTTCCCTGCATTCATCCTTGTGTTCACATATTTATGGGGTCGTTCGGAGTGCTGTCGTGTTGACAATAGTATTGACAGAGCAGTCGCAGCCGCAAAATTGCCACCACTGCTGGAGAGAAAGTGGAATTCAATATTCGAAGAGTTATAATCTGGAACAGCTTGTCTATAAAATTCAAGACACATGTTTAGACTTAGTGCTTTTACCCAGATGACATTAAGTGCACTGGGACATGGAACCAAAAAGAATCAAAACTGAAAACAACAATTACTATCTGGTTGATCTGTTGGTTTCCCATAGGACTTGACATACTGACTTGTTGGTCCATGTGCTGTGGAATCAAGGTGTTTTCTCTCCTGCAGTGTTTTCTCAGGCGCACTCAAGGGTAGGCACTTGACAGGTAATACCAGGCAGTGGGGGACAATCACCAGAGGCCAGGGAAAGAGATTTAAGGGTTCTCTCTACGTGCAGATACAATCCCCGTGTATCTGCTGCTTACGTTCTGTTAGCTTCTCTGTAAAGGGTGATTTCGAAAGTGGCCCAGGGCTTCTTGTTGCTGCTGTTTATTACCATCTAATATTTACTTTCTCTCCTTCTCACTGTGTCTGTCTTCCTGCTCGCTTGTTATTGTGCCACATCATTTAATCACATTAGAGAAGAAATTAGACCGTGTTACACGCTCCACTCTGTGATGGTTGATAATGTGATTATTTTTTTCTACTCTTCTGCTGTTCTGCTCTTCTGAGAGAGAAATTGTAATGACGAAATTAGCCCTTCAACACACCAGAAAAACCCACAATGCCCTGCAGTGGCGTGATGAGTTTTTTGAAAACCAGACCATCAGATATGACTGCAGGCAGGGGACAGTGGAGGAATGGGGCGACGGCAGAGCTAACAGTTCACTCAGTGTCCGATCTGTTCCCATTCCTCTTTTACTCTCTTAAACACACAGTCACGCACACACATAAACACACATGGACACACACACACACACTGGCCAGTATGTGCCCCTGTTTTCATTCCTTTGTGTCAAACCACAGTGATCTCATCTCTCCATCAGGCGGCTTGTTATGTGTGTGTGCTAATAGCTGCCTCCCTTCCTCTTTGGCTCTATTTGCCTCTCTCTCTCTCTCTCTCTGTCTCTCACACACACACACAGACACACACACACACACTCACACACACTGTACATTCCCCCTCTCCATCGTTGACTGACTTCCAACGAAGCTTTTCCTTTCTGCAATACTATCTCACAATCTTTCCCTTTGTCCTCACCACCATCTCCTAAATACACACATACATAACATGGAGACACACCAGTATACACTCTCTCTCACACACACACACATACATGTTTTAAGTGCTCTATGTTAATATCCCGCCAGAGGAGTTAATATCCCGCCAGAGGAGATTATTACTGCGTTAGGGATGACAACGCCTCGGGGAAATCCCCTCCGGGGGTCAGGAGCAACAGCCATGGCCCCCACACTGCCCCGGGCCTTGTCTGGTCATCTCTGGTGCTCAAGCTGCCCTCTCTCTTCCCTGCAGATCCCTGACCCCTTTTGTCTGGTCCTATAGTTGGCTCTTGTCTACATCTGTGTTCATACACAATTTTCTTTTTAGATAAAAGAAGATAATTTGCACAAGAAGCTCAAACTAAAGAATGAAAAACAGTTTTAGAAAAAGCCACTCACCCAGATCATAAACTTGTCTGAAGTTGCAATGACTGATATTTTTCTAAAAACGAAAGACCAACTAGCTCCATGTTGTTGGAGAGGTAGAGGTGACAACAACAGCTCCACATTTGGTTTCAGCCAAGTGGCTGTAAGATGAAGACAACAAAATGCTGAAAAATGGCATGAAATAACATTTCAAATGGCCACTTGAGGTTGGCTCCAATAGTCAGTCAATCCCCATGTTTGGGCTCCCATTAAAATGACCAACTTTACAGAAGAAACACATGTTTACATTCTGGTACAACAAAAAGATTTTGCTGTGACTAATTTCCCACTTTAACTCCTTGGGCTGGGAAATTTTTTATTATACCTCAACCGTCATTCAGCTTTCATAATTTTCTGTTCAGCGCTTAAATTTGTTTAGGCTACAAGGTTAAAGCTCGAGACAAGCTGGTGAACACATAGAACATTATACAACCAAAGAGCCTTATTATAGAGCAAAACTGGACAATAACATGTGAGCACTGGACGTGGGTTCATCAGGAGCCAAAAACACAACTCCAAATTAATGCTAATACTGCTCTGTAAGTGCTGGAAGTGTACACACCGCACTGTTTGTTCAATCTCCATAGAAACCAAGTCAAAGTGGATCAAATGAAAATCTTCACAGTTTGAAAAAGTACTTTTTTCTTTCACTCTGCCTCAGATCAGTTAATTGAGCGAGTCCTCCTCTCCTCCATGTTGAACCCTGGTGAACAGTGGCAGACCTATCATCACCATGGATGGATTCTCAGCCTGGAGTACCGGCTTCGCTTCCGCTGTGACTCCAACTACTACGGACCTTTCTGCAACAAACTCTGCCGCGCACGCGACGACTTCTTTGGTCATTTCAGCTGTGACCCCAGCGGCTCCAAGGTCTGCATGGATGGCTGGACGGGGCCAGAGTGCAAAGAAGGTGAGAGAGGGAATGTGTTTTAGTACAACAGACAATTATCTCTGTTCTATTAGTGAACTGTATGAGTCTTTATATTAGTTTGGCTTGCTCAGATTCAGAGCTGTGAAATTACACAACTATTTGGAAAATTGTTTTAATGATTCACGTTCTTTCTTCAAGCAAAAATATCAAACCCTGGTTCTTGCTTTTTCAAAGAGATAATTTGCACCCTTTCTTTGTCCAGCATGTTATTAGGCTGAGCAGGTTTTGGTGTTGTTGTTTTATTCTGACACCAGCAGTTTGAAGGACAACGTGATTAGCATTTTTCATTATGTGATATAATGCCTAGGTAAGTAAATTTATTAATTGAACATATTTAAATACAATAAAGAAGACCAAAGTGTTTTACAAAGCCAAAAAAAAAGAGAGAAGGAAATATGTTACCGTAACAAGAGGATCAAAAATAGTATTCGTTACGTCTGTTAGTAAAAATGTTTGTTGCCTGAAATTAAAATGAATCATAAATATTTCTGTCCTAAAAGCCAGAAGTGTTTCCTCACCAAAGGCCTCCACATGACTACTGATGAGAAAAAATAGAAAATGTTTTTGGTTTCCATTCATTTTTCCACTGGCCCAAGACGGGGGATTTCCTCTTCAATGATGCTTTCCAAGGTTTCTTAAAAGGTTTTTCCATGAGGGTGTCTTTGTTTTCCTGTCAAATTTTTGCCCTTTGAAACTGTTATTGTGATTAAGAGTTGTTCAAATAAACCTGACCTGCAGCTTCACAAGTCATCTATGAACCAGTGATGTCACGTTGAAAAGCCGGATATGCACCTACTTGCTTAGTTTGACCCTAAAACCACGTTATAACCCTCGAAAAACCTCTTGACAAAGTGATGATTGGCCTCATAGATGTCCTGATGGTTTTCACAAAAATAGCAGGATGATATGCTCATCTATGAAAATCAATAAGAAGAATACTGACAGCCTTCAGGACTCATAACATTGACCTGCTCCAGTAAATACACATCATGGAGCTTCAGTGGACAATACATTTGTAAGGGATTATTCTCCATCTGTCCATGACTCATCAGCTGGACGACCTCACTGTGTGACCTCGGACTACTGCCATCATGTTGCACTGGTAAAAGTTAATGGCGGAAACCAGAGTGGAAACCATGGGAACCCTGAAGGACACATAACTAGTTTAAGGACATCCTGCAGCCCTGCCCATCCCGCCTCAGTCTCACTCCATCCTCCCCAGCAGGTTGCTGATTGGACCGGAGAGAAGCAGGAAGTTTAAAAACATAGTCAGGTTCCCTCTGTTACCTCCTACAGGTTCATGACCATGACATCGTTTGGGCAGTTTCCAGTCTCCTGCCAACGCTGAATAACCTTTCACATAAATAATCTCACAATTAAACATGGCAATGAATGTCATTTCATTACCATTTTCTAATCTCTAACAGATCCATTTTGTGTGTGTGCATGTTTCGTTCACAGCGGTTTGCAGACAAGGGTGTCATCAGGCCCATGGCCACTGTACTGTACCTGGAGAATGCAAGTAAGTCAGGAGAGCTCCTCAGAATGTAATGTATGTAATTTCCTCAGTGGGCACTTACATAGCAGGCGCTGAGGCATGATGTGAGTCCGCCCGTCAGTCTCTACAAGATAACCTCGCATTTCAACAGCACTCTGCAGTGTAGTGCAATATTCTTGGCTAAAGATGGTGATGGTGATGAAGGCTGCTGTAATTCCCTGAACCTTTTCTAAACACTGTCTCCCTCCAGTCAGTCACACATGGTATGCAGTGTTTCTAAACGTAACGTTAATGTTTTGTTGTTTTTGAATCTTATCCTGGATTTTTTTTTTTTTTCGCTCTGGGCCTGAAACTCAAAGAAATCCTACAGGTGCGGCTTTTCCAGAACTTACAGGTTATTTCTTTTTCTAAATCGTCCTAATTGCTTGAGTGATGAACTGTCTTCACAAATACAACTACTGAAGTTAAAAGCTGTGTATTTCCTGTGAAATTAAGTATCTATTGTAGGTGTCCACTGTTGCTGTTTTGTAGCAAAAACCTAATATAAGTGAGCACTCCTAACCCATCAATAGATGAAGCGGCAATTTAAAGAAAATCTCCAAACCATGCAGCGAAAAAGAAAACTATTCCTCCTTTCATCAGTTATACTTATACAACATCATAAATACAAAGTTATTTAGCTTTAGAAAGTTGTAGCTACTAACAAATCAAACTAGTCTCTTTAGTCTTTAGCCTGTGATGACTTTGAAACTTGATCTGTGATTCATTATTATCAGAGTTTTATCATCTTGTCCCCATTGCACTGTAAAATCTTCTAATAAAGCATATTGATTATTTTTTCCTCTATAACAGTTACATTTATCAATTTTATAAGTTTAATTATCACTTTCAGAACTTATACTCATGAATTTAGTCAATTGCTTACTTAACTCAATCAAGTTGTTTGCAAATAGATTTAATTTTTTGTTAGTCTTAAGGCATGGGAGTTCAGAGCTTGGCACAATGCATAACGATACAAAAGGATTTCAAATAGACACAACATACAGATCTGAGCTATATCACAGTACCTACATTAACTGAGGTAAAGTTGTCGCTCTATTAGAGTAACTGTAACTTGGAATAAATGTATAAAGGTTTAAGTTTGATAAAAAAAAAAAAAAACCTGCTAAATTCTTTTTTTTTTCTTACAGTACGTAACTGGTTCAAAATAGCAACTGTTATACATTAACAAAGCTCTGTGTTCTCATCTCTTCAAGGTGTCACTATGGCTGGACAGGTCCTCTGTGTGACCAGTGTGTGACATTCCCTGGCTGTGTGTACGGAAGCTGCACTGAGCCTTGGCAGTGTGTGTGTGACGTCAACTGGGGAGGACTGCTGTGTGACAAAGGTCAGATATGTGCTCTGATAAGTCTCTTTTGCATCCATATTCCAATGAGGGGATTTCATCTCTTTTTGTCAATCTGTTTCCCTTCTTCTATTCAGTTCCACTTGTCAGACATGTAAATGGAGCCCGCAGCTTCTCTCAGACTGCAATGATCCATGCTTAAACGTCCCATTCTAAACTCTATAATTTCACAACATACATAATTCTTATGTTGAAAATAAACAAAAACCCTTCCCCTTGGAAAACAGTACCATCAATAATGAAAAAAACAGATTTATACCAAACAAGGGAAAAAAAGACACTTCCCTGTTTAACAATCTCCTGTAGTCACCACAGCACAGTCATAAAACCTCCAAACTTTGACTTTATGGCCTGTAAAACATATTATCTTTTTTACTGTCTTCTAACCCAAAGGTGGGAGAAATTCAAACTGCATATTTCTCTGTAAACACACAAACACACTGATTCAAAATGTGCTCACTAGAAGAAGGACATGAATCAGTCACTGGGGCACTTGTACTTAGGCTCTTGTACTCACTGGTAATGAACAGTGTGTTTATTGCTTCTTCTTTTGTATATTAGCACATTTTCATCACAATTTTGCTTTACTGTAATTTGATTAAGGGTCTCCACATCTAAACTCCTTAGGAGGAGAACTGTGTATTGCCAATAACTCAGTTTGTCTGTGCAGATAATGAGAAAAACATTCTGTGTGTTAATATGTGTTAGTTTGTCAGGCGTTGTCTTCCTACACTCTCGGAT
The DNA here is from genome assembly GCA_900303245.1 of Selene dorsalis. NCBI lineage: Eukaryota > Metazoa > Chordata > Actinopteri > Carangiformes > Carangidae > Selene > Selene dorsalis. The sequence continues at coordinate 12,037 of OMNW01004083.1, read as the reverse complement.
CTTCTATATGAAATAAGACAAATGCCCTCTAGGCCTCACCTTCCACCCTGAAACTTTTCCCACCACACTGTAGCAAAGGTCCTCTGACATTATCCCTGAATATAACCACTCACCTCCCACTTCTGAGCTGGGATCTGGGAGCCAAACGAGTGCCCATGGGACGGTGTATTGTGAGGAGGAAAGGCGATAGCCTTGGGTAAGGTGAATGTGAGCGGGGTTGGGCCGGGCACTCTTAGCTAGGTGGGGTCCTAAGCTGTTTCTGTCCATTCAGAAAGGCTCTGTAAAGAGCTGCGGTGGGACAAAGACACTGTGGGCATGGAGGAAATCATTAGAGAAAGCAAAGCTTTAATCAGCCACAACACTGGAGACAACAGGCCCTGCAGCTACTGGCCTGCACAGTCAGCACACTGAGCCGACCTGGATACACTTCAGCCTCTGTGCTGTGTGTGTGTGTGTGTTTCTGTGTGTGTGTGGTGCACTATTCCTGAGACAAAGTCAAGCTGATGTGAACCTGAATTCACATACATCCTCACCCCTTTATCTCCTCTTCCTTATATATCTTTTTCTCTTTTGCTTTGTGCAGTAAACAAAGATAGAAAAGAATGATAATTTTTTCACTGTCTCAGATCTGAACTACTGTGGCACCCACCAGCCTTGTAAGAACAGTGGCACCTGCACCAACACCGAGCCAAACGAGTACAAGTGCGAGTGCCAGGAAGGTTTCAGAGGACGCAACTGTGATATTGGTGAGTGTGACTTCACTGTACAGCCACTGAACCACTGAAACATGCCAATGTTTGCTTCAGTACTGCATGTAGATAGAACAGACCACAAATGTGAATTGACAGAGATGCACAGAGAAAACGAAAGAGTGAGAGAGGAATAACACCGTGTGGTAAAGGAAGCATATGTTAAGGTCAGAGTTAATTATTCAATTATCAAGCAAGTGGAAACATCCTCTATGGTTGTAATAGGAATTTGTCTTAATAGTAATCACTACTGACTATAAATTTCTTCTCCTTCCTCTCCTATCATCCCATCAGTTGAACATGCATGTTTGTCATCTCCGTGTATGAACGGAGCCACGTGTGTGGAGAACCCAACAGGTTTCAGCTGCATCTGTACCGACAACTGGACTGGAAACACCTGTGCAGATGGTGAATATCATGCAACACACACACACACACGCACACACACTCGCACACACACACAGACATCCTCACTAACACACACAGCTCTGAGCCGAGGGGCTGAGCAGTGTGAGATTGTCTGTGATTGGCTGTTATTGGATCAAAGCCAGTGAGTGACTCTAATCAATCTGACAGAGGATGTTAAATTAGCCTGAACACAAACAGTATCAACAGCAATCAGTAATATGTCTCACCCTCTGTCTAGCCTTGTGTGTGTGTGTGTGTGTGTGTGTGTGTGTGTGTGCATGCATGTGCATGTTTGTGTATGTGTTTTTGTGTATTTGCATTGTGTGCATTTTTTAATGATGGTGCATCAAGGGTTTATTGTCTAGTGGTTTAGTGTCATAGGTCCTTTCCAGGTTTAGCATATTGCCTCCAGGTTGTTCTCTAGCTTTAGATGAAGTGGACTGATGTGTCACAAATACTTGAGGAGGGACTAATAGTTGTTAGAGTGGTTTCTCCTCTCCAAGATACAGGCTTGAGCAAAAAACGTACAACTCACCTCAAATAGTTTGTAATGTGATGAAAAGCAATCAAGTAATGAGGCACAAAAGTGATGCTTGTGACCTGCGGCTCACTTACTTACTTCCAAAAAGATGAATGACTATCAGCTGCACACCGCTCCTCTTCCTCAGGGTTAAATCACACTCACACAGACAAGTGGACAGTGGACAGCACAGACATTAATCACATATATGAGAATTTGTGCTGCAACGTCTGGTTCCAGGGATTTAGATATAACTGATAAAATACCAGCGGCGCGTAAACGGGCGCAATTCACAGCCACAACAAAAACACTAATGCATGGAATCTGCTCCGAGAGAGCCTGAGAGTTTGCTCTGACTCTGTAGACACACACTGACCTGCGGGATATTATATCACGGGAGAAGATAGACGAGGAAGATATGAAGATTTTTGTCTGCATCATAACAAACTGACTGACAAAGGCCACTCAGTGTTTACTTTGAGATTAAGATCATTGTGTATTTACACGCACTTGTTGACTTTCTGCTGAAACCTCATTTGGTGTAACCTCAACCTCAACCTCAACTGTGATGTAAACAAGACACATGGGTTTTATAATCTGAGTAGAATAAGCGTATTGCTGCTACAGAAATCTGGTCTTGTTACAATTATGGATTTCTAAGAGGATTTTACAAGATGAGCATGTGGATAACAACAGCAGCATCATGGAGGGATGAGGATACTGAAAACACTGATCTATCTTTGTATTCAAAAGTTCAACAATTAATTAAAGGACTATTTCTTTAGTATTCCATTTGCTTAGCATAGTATAATGATCGTTTTACATCCAAACTGATGTCACTGGATTTGTATTCTCAGATTTTGGAAAGTTTCTTTTAAAACCACAGAGGATATTAAGGTTTTTTATTGCATATTGCTCCAAATTAAAAGTACAGCAGCCAATAAGTGTAAAAAAAAAAAGTATGGAAGGCCCTTTAAAGAGACTTCAGGAGTCTAAATCACTTAATAAATAACTTCAGCAGCTGAGCCGTTCACTATTTGTGAAATCCAGAAATTCAGACACATTTGCAACAAATGAGGGAGCATCCTCTGTATACTCCCCCAGGCACAGATACACTTTGATGTGAAACACTTAAGTTAGAGAAAGATTTTCTAACAGCACAAAGACTTACAAGCTGATAGGATAGGTTGACCTGTTTGAATCCCGATCCCTTGCCCACACTTGGTCACTGCTGCTGTTGGTTTACACCAGCCCGCACACTGTCAGATCTCTCACTTTCATGTTTTAAAACCTGGATAAAGGTCAATCATGTTTTTGGCTGCAAGTGACAACCGAGCTGTCACAACAGGCTCTCCCAGCCTTGATCATGTGGTCCATTTGTGTCTGCGTGTGTTTGTAGGTGTGTGAGAGACACTTGCGCGTATGGCAGCAGGCGCGATTGGATCATACAGGTTATGGTCTGTCAGAGCTGTGTGTGCAAACAAGCTGCGTTCCACATCCTCTGCTTTCACCTCAATCATTATAAACAGAGCTGCGGGTCCGTCGCTGTCATGTAAACACTTGAACAAGAGGCATTTTTTGTCAGAGAGAGAGAGAATAAGAAAAGGAGAACGACAAACAGAAGAATGACAGAATTGTTTATTTTTGCTTTGGTTCATCATTCTTTTTATTTGTGGCCCAAATGCTGGTCTATCTCGGTCTCTGTATGTGCTGTGAAGGCTCTCTGGGGAATACACAGTGAGAAGATTGTCAGGGTTGCGGGGAATCACAACCAAAACCACAACACCGCTCTCTTTTCAGACTAGATTTAAGCATATGTATATATATACAAGCAATATCAATTAAAGGCTTCTTTGTTTGTTATGGATTCTCTGTCTAGTCTTGGGAGAAGTGCTGCTGCTGCTGGCTTGATGTGGTTATTATTGCTCAGGGTTGGAGTGAGGGTCAGGAGGATGGAAAACGGTTGTTCTACAGGGTTAGGTAAATGAAAAAAGGTTATGAGAGAGACAGAGAGCTCTTGAGTGGCTGTTACCACAGAGATACAGTATGCATGGGAAATGTTATGATGCCACTACTGAACAAATATGCCATGTGTAATATGAAGTTATGCACAGTCAACCCCTGCCCCCCATCCCCCCTCCAAGTTGAGCGCCATCTATCTCTTCTTCCTCTCCATGCCTGTGTCTTTATCTGTTTTTAATTCCTCTTCAGAGCAGTGGAACCAGGCGTGCAGCTCTTTTTTTTCTATTTCCAGTTAAACCTCTGTCTTTCTCTTCCCCCATCATCCTATCCTATCCATATAAATTCACTCATTCTTCTCTCCTTTCCAGGAAAGGTTCGAGGTGTCAAACATGTTCATGCGGCAGATGATTGCATTTATCACTCTTTGCTCAGAAACCAGAGCAACAGAAAAGAGAGTGAAAACACAGGCCACCAAGGCATCCGCATACCAATGCTATACAGTTCAGATCACACATGTCCACGCACACACAAACACACACACGCACACAAATTGTCTCCTTAATATTCACATACACACTTTCCCATTACACAGACCAGTAGTTCATGTGCAGTGTTTCCTCTCTCTCCTCTCAGCGGTGAGGCAGTGTGATCGGAGCCCCTGTGGACGTGGAGCGACATGTGAGGAGACGCCTGGAGGTTTCCACTGCCTCTGCCCGCCTGGATGGAGTGGCAGGACGTGCCAGCTGGGTCAGTGGGTCAGGATTAGACAGCTGTGACTTAAGTGGCATTGTAGAAGCAGCATACACACATGTAAAGAGCATCTGCCTGTGAATACTATCAGCCTGTGATGCCTGCTCATCATTATATGCAAAGATATGTATAACTGCTTCATTCAACATCTTTCAAAATACAATGGGAGTATGCAAAGGAAGCAAAGAATAACTAAAAGTAAAAATTGAGTTTGCCCATGAATGAAATCATCGTATTATGATCTTATCATCGTTCTACAGCTTCTATGCAAATGACTACATTCGTTAAATAGGCTGAGTTCAGTAACTGTTTTGGACAGAGCTGCCCTGCTGTCACGAACATGTAGATGCTCTACTTCCCATCTTTTTGGTTTCAGAGCTGAGAACCACAGTGCATTCTTTACCGTGGACATGACAGGTGAAAAAATGTCTCACCACAAGGTCCATTAAGCAGCTGCTCTGGAGCTTTCAATTGACAGTGCTACTGTTTTGGTTACACACATACAAAAAAGTGTAAAAAAAAAAAAAAGTAGCTTAATGTTAAGCAGAAGAACATAGTTTTGAGCATTAATTTGTTACATTAGAAAAGTTACATCTTTATTCATATTGTGATTTAGACTTTAATCTTACAGCTCAGCTGTACGTAAAATTATCTTAAAACATCCAGGCCCAATAGAGAAACTGTGTTTTTTAAGGATGGAGAATCATCAGTTTCCAAATATGTGCAAAACTGATCTTAGTTTAAAGGAATGTTTACAGGTGATCTGGGTTTTGGTTTTAGTTTTGACTTCATCTTAAAGACGAGAGAAGCACATCACTGACTGCAATGCAGACACAAGGAGCTCTAATGTAAGAAAGCAAAACAATGTGGCACACTCATTGCCAGTGGTTGCGTGCAGTTTAATTCACCATCACTTTATCAGACCCTCTGGATTGATTAGGGATGAAAATATTGGGTTTCACTAGAGTGAAAACACACAGAGGCCCTGAGTGTGTGCCCATGTTTTATAAGCTGTGTGGCAAAGATTTCATTGTTAGAACCAACAGTGCAGATTTCTATGAAGTTAACAGGTATATAATATACTGTAGTTTGGTGCTACAGCAATGTACTGGTCAACTAATGAAGAAAACATTAAGCCTAGATCTGCAACTGAGAGATAATCAGAGCAAAGACACTAAAGTTGGTGGCTTAGTATAAAATTTTAAAAGTTTAGCGTATTGGTCTGACAATTTTTCATCATTTAAGTATGTCTTAACAATTATTCATACAATCTATTCTATTTATGACAACATCTGATTTTTAACATCTGTAAAGGAATCTAGTTGCAGGATATTTTATTGATCTGATCTAAGTCAATGTGAGCTGTAATACACCAAAAAACATTTTTTCAGTGAACAAACTGTGATTATATTCCATTTGTGGTGAGGTATGCATTTAAAGCGCAAATTAAAGAGGCAGAACAGGCCAGTGGCATGTTAATTCTCCTATCAGGCCATCCTGACTCTGAGTCAGTGCTCTCTGAATGCACTGACACGTCTCTTTTGGCTGCATTTGCTCATATTGACAAGTATGCTCCCAGAGGGCAATTGGGTTAGATAGCACAACAGAGGGAATATTGTCCAGAATCAGGTCACACACACACACATACACAGCAAGACTGTGTATACTGCATATAAAGGCTTGGGGGGTTATAAAGTAAAAACTGAGACATATTTCAGGATGACAACCTCCCCTACTCCTCTGTGTTACAGTGATATGTCACTCTGACACTTGATAATCCCCCATAGTTCCACATCACAGGTCAGTAGCTCACAGTGTAACACATGCACGAACATGCACATGCACACACACATAGACAGTTTTCAAACAGAAGTGATAAAACTCTTTATAGCCTGAGTCGATAGGGAAAGCATCAGCGGAGCCCCAAATGGTGAAAAGCAATTACACCTTCTATCAGTTTTGCTCTTTTATTAGTCGACTTCTGTCCCCACATTTTCTCCTCTTCCAGGAAAAATCCCCAGGCTTTTTCGACAGATAACACACTCCCTCCCTCCCACACTCACATACACATACACACTCTACTGGTGCTAAATCCTAATAGGCTTCTCATTGACAGTAACAGGTTTAGATTACCTATAACTGACTGACTACTTCCTCTTTATTCATTTAGCGTTTCTTTCTAATCCCCCTCCTCTGCTATCAGAGCCAAGCCTTTGGGGGTTTCTGGCTTAAACACTCCTTGTGCGTCAGAGGGTGGGAATAGGTGCACCTAAACTGAACAGAAGCAGCATTACAACAGGGGGATATATCATAGATATATATGCATAATCAAAGACGATGCAAGAGGATGCCCCAAGGCATGACTTTGAATGCACTATGCATTTGTAAACACCATAGTCATTGGGATCTGTGAGAGGCATCCACTCTGTGTTTGCGTGCCGCCTGCTGGCATCTGCCAAGCAGTTCTGCACTTCAATTCAAGCATCCACTTGAAAATTTAATTTAACGTTGGTTTAACAGGATGGTCAAGACTCAGTGGGAGGCACACAGGATTAGATGCCGTAGTTTTATGGGATGTGTGTCTCTTGGACGAAGGGATTGATGGATGATGTTTTATCTTGCTTCATTGAGAAGTTTAATTAATGCAGTGCTGTTTGTTAATTATACAACAAGATTAAAGTTGATTTTTCTGATGACATGTGTTTTCTTAACTTGTAGTGCGTTGAGCTCTCAGGGCCACCATACCATGGTCTCCAAAACAGTTTGAGTGATGAGGATAGATTTCCCAGAAGGGATCATTTATACTTCAGATTATATCAAATCAGATATGAGCTTGTCTGTTGGTTTAACTGATTGGCACTGTGTATAAACTCTACATTTAAACTTCCCATTGCTTCATCAGCTGAACTACACATTTCATTTCAGTTGGTTTTAATGTTGAAATATTTAGTTTCTCATGATGGCGTAAATGTGATATGCCCCATTTTCTCACTGCAGACTAATCCTGTGTGTGTGTTATGTTTTCCCACTGAAAAAGGGACTAACTATAACTACATACACTTGTTGATAACGGTCAGTGCTGTACCAATTGCACTCACCCATTATACAGTAGAAATGATGGTACTTCTGACAGTTGCAATACTGTAAATACGCTACTTATGAAGAGTAGATAGAAAGATCCAAGAACAGTTTTAGATCCATGACAGAGATAAAATATTATTTTTTTTTTTCATTTCATCGGTTGTTGTACAAATGCTGTTCTCTTGTTCCTTTGTACCTTCTAGACAGCAACGAGTGTGAAATGAATATATGTGTCCACGCCCGCTCTTGTCGTAACCTGATCGGTGGATACCTTTGTGACTGCCATCCTGGGTGGACGGGTCCTAACTGTGACATCAGTGAGTATGAAAGGAAGAGAAAGGAAAATTGACGGAAGTAGAGAGAGGTGATAGTCCAAGGCGGTGAAATATGAAGGGCTTCAGTGGTTTGTGTTAAAACAGTGATTCCCCTGCAGCCCACAGTCCCCATGAGAAGGAGGTCATTTTACTCCAACTCCAGTTTGATCAATCATCCATCACAGAGCACTGCCGAGATCCGCTGAAGATGTAGCCCAAAACAGGAAGCCTGTGTGAAGTTTTGTTTTAAGTACTATCTCCTGTTACATTGCAACATTGAGACATATTCTTGTGAAAAGGTACACACTGTCATGCCGGTTGCACAGTATTGCAACATCCTGGATTCAGCTTTTTACTTATGATCAATAACTCATGTCAGCTCGGTGTTCTCTTGGTACGTTGTTGTTTACAGCATCATAGTTGCACACATATCTTGTCTCTGTGTGACAGATTAATATAGTGTTTGTGCTTCCTCTGGTTTCTAGGGAACAGCAGCTGTCAGGGCTTGTGTTTAAACGGTGGACGTTGTGAGGTGAGAGTCCTGCCTCCCTCTAATTTGCCTGTTGTCTCTGCATATCAATAACAACACAGAGCTGCTTCATTGTCTTTTTCCACTCTCACTCTCCTTTTCACTGTTTTTGTCACTCTGTTATCTATAAAAGAGAGTCAATGTAGCCTAATAGTGTATGCCTTTACCCTGAGCTTATTTTTGCCTTAAGATGTGATTTATTCTCAAAGGGGCAAATGTTTCTTTGCCTGTGATAAACCCATCCACTTCTCTCTTCACCTCACATAATTCATTGCTCTCTCTGTCTCAATATATACATATTTACATAAACACCTCTGTTGTACCTAGGATCAGGCGTCGGGGTCCAGATGCTGGTGTCCATCTGGTTTCTCAGGGAAATTCTGCGAAAATGGTCCAAGTCCTTGTGACAGCGGCCCCTGTCTGAATGGAGGACAGTGTGTGGAGAAGGATGGAAGGACAGCCACCTGCAACTGTCCCATGGGATATTCAGGAAACTTCTGTGAGGTTGGAAAACCTTCATAGATTCAAAGTGTGGTTTGATTGTTTGTAAAAATTTGAGCATCACACTAGAGGACATACGGAAACAGACAGTAGGGAAGAAAATTTGGACTTGACATATCAGGCACAGATGCTTACACATAAACCCATAAGGGGATATAGTAGTTTTGAGAATCACTGATGAATGGAATAGCCTTAATGTGGCAGATAGCATCTTCAATCTTTATGGGAATTTGTCTTCCCATAAAGATTGAAGACAACAGATAGCATTGGTTTATACTGGTGACTGTGAAATTATTAAAACAAAAGAAACTGCAGCAGGCTTTTATAATAGTATACGTTAAATCAGAAAAATATGAACTACTGACAAAAACAAAGTTAAACCAGAGGAAAATGACTTCCATAGTTTCCTATGCCAAGACAATATGGTGTCACCACTGAAGAACGACACATGACTGTAGGCTATTTTTTTAAAGCGAGACAACAATTAGTCTGTTTCACAAGACTAAAGCTAAAAATAGTGAAACCTAAATAAATAAAAAAATTTAAAAAAAAGCTTTAACAAGGACATCTGGCCAGTAGATTAAAGATGCCAGACAATTAGCTGGACTCATGTCATCAGGTTGTCAAAATGGTGGATGTAACAGTCAGTAGGCCTAACTGTCAACTGCCACTAAACCATACAGCAGTGGTTGCTATAGCAACAGAATGTTGCACTGAAACAAGCAGCTAGTGGCAAATTAGAATATGGATACATAAAACCATAGACATATATCATGGATCTATTATAGATCCATGAGATATATAATGA
>OMNW01004079.1:14506-27772 GCA_900303245.1 Selene dorsalis | reverse complement strand
ACCACACACACACACACACACACACACTTTTGAGGTGTTTTCTTGTAAATCTTTGACTTTATAATGTCAGAGAATAATCCAAGTGTTTTATTTGTTTAAATTTTACCTCCACTGCATTTTTTACACTTACAATTATGGCCCCAACGCACCGTTCAATTCAGCAGTATGTACTATAATTACTGCATGTTAATGTCTTAACAGAAAAAATGATTTTATATAATATATAGGCCACATAATAGATATTGTTAACAGAAAGTTTTAAACAACCAGATTTGGAAATACATGGAAATACATCGACATGTTATTTCATGTTTGTACATTTGTGGTTTTGAATTCTTGCTCCAAAACAGTAACAGTGGAAGGAATGTTAGTGAGATAACATGACGGAGCGAACAAGTGAGAGGACTTTGTCTGACGTTCAGTGTGTAATCAGAAATTAGTTTCCAAGCCACACATGAAAGCATTTCATCAGAGGGGTCACGGCTCGGGCCCCCCGTGCTCATAAAGGCCTGATGGTCCATAATATATTGGCAAGAAAATAGGAAGCATTGTAAATGACTAAATAGAATTAGTCAAGGATCATTCAAAATAGGGGGAGTCGCTGAGGGTTAATACATAATTCATATGACCTCCTCGCACATGCTGACCTTTTTTTGGGCTACGGCCCCTCCCGCAGAGGAACGTTACCATGGCGCCCGGTCCGTGAGGAAGTGGAAATCGTCAACAAAGAGGCTTTTTGTTACTTGGCTTTTTTTCTGCGAGATAAAAAACATGATTGTTTGGCAAAAATAGCTCAGATTTACCCATCGAAGTTATTGACAAGGACGAAGGTTTTATATAGACACATGTTTATGTTTCAAAGCACAAGATCAAATAGTTTTTTTTATGCATTACACAATGAAAATTAAATGTAAATTTTTTTTTTTTTTTGTTTGTTTCTGTTAAAAATAACTCTCTCACACTGTTGTGATCAGTTTAAAGATTAATATGACTTATGTGAGAATGAGCAACATGATCTAGAAACTGAAGGTGGATTTTCCCTTTAATTAAGAGTCTCTGGTGTACATATAGATTAAGGTACATCGCCCCCTGTTGGTTCAAACTGTTACTTACACAGGTCAAGAAATTTGCCGATTCCAGGTGCAGTTTTAGTTTAGTTTTCAGATAGAATAGAAAAAAAAGTGTGGGAAAATAAAAACTGAACCTCATTGTTACGGTGCATATTTTGAATTAGTTTGAGGTAGTTTGAGGTCTTTTAAATCAGTGTTTTTGTTTGTGTGTGTGTGGGCGTTTAGCAGCATCGGTTAGCAGGATATAGAGGGTGTAGGAGCTCCTGCAGATCAGCAAGGTCAAAAGCAGATATGATAGCAGGTGTGTTGAAATCCCTCATTATTAATTAGAGCTGAGACTATTGGTCTTCATCCATTAGTCAATCAACAACGATTATAATAATCAAATAGTTATTCAACATTTTTGCTTTAATTTCTTACATGATATGTGCAAGGTTAGGGTCCACAGCCCCTAACCCAAACCCATAGATCGCATCGCATGTCATAAGTGTTACATAAAGTGTATGCATGTGTCATTCACACCAGTCTCATGCCAATGAGCAAATCCTTTTGTCATTGTTAAGACGTTAGCTGCAGTAACTTGAGTTGTCCCAATGTATGTTGACATGAAACATGACTAATTCCAGCAGCCTGGGAAAAAAAAAGATTCACTGACCCACGAGGCATTTTCAGAAGGATTTAATATTGCAACTTGCATTTCAAAGACATTGAGAATCCAAAAAGGGATAGAACACCCACAGAGCGAGAGAGAGCAAAGGCAAAGAGCTGCAGTCTGAACAGACCCTCATCAATCGTCTTAAGAGACGTGGAAAATAGACTTGGGGCTGTTTTGTTAAGTCTCAGTTTCTTCTTGTGCTGGCGTCTCACACCCCCCCACCCTTAAATCACACATACAGAGATAGCACAGAAAATATGACCAATCACTTTGACAGTTCCTTGCTGCTCGGCGGCTTTCACAATGTTAGCACTTTGTCGTATTTACATACAGCATCAACAAAATTACACACTTCATTGAGGATTAAAGCAGAGCTGGGTCAGATTATTCCAAGTGCTCGGTTTAATGTCAGAGTACCAGATGGATGGGAGTTACTGCCTCAGAGAAAATGCACAGAAAAGTCGTTTCACGTTAAGATTTCACACTTTCCTGAACCCATTTAATCTAAAACGTAAAGGAACTAAAAACATTGTTAGTTAGAGATGTCGTTTTTTATCAAGCAGGCACTGAAGCACCACACGTGTACTGTGGTTTTTGCAAATATAAGACTCATCTGATGTTACTGTTGAAGACGTTCCTGTGTGTTCATTGTACATCTCACACAGGCCGTCGTGAAATCGTACTGACTCGACCACACTTACCTTTTCTTTAGGATCACCTGTCAATGCTCAGCTTTCAATTTAGGGTTGTTCTACTTATCCATGTCTTTAAAAAAAGGTACATTGGCACTGATTTGTGAAAAATCTCTAATCTATAATACAAATAAAGCAATAAATATTGCAGGTTCTTGGCAAAAGGCTTAGTTATATGTGCTTCTTTTTGTATGTGCAGTCATTTTTAGCAAAATATTTCTTGTTGTTTACAGATAAAAGGCAGATCAGAGTAACATTACATCCATGTTAAATGCAGTTGCATACCACATTTTGAGGTACAAAACCGGTTTAATGGTCTCCAATGACCATGTGATACATCAAACTGTGAAACTTCTGCCTGAATCTATATTGGAAATTCGACTCCAATATCATCACCTCAGCCTGTGTTGCATAACTTTGTTTTCTGCATTTTGGCTGAAGTTAGTCATTGTTTTGTTTTTTTTCGTTTTTTTTCTTTTCTGACGATGTTTCCATGAGAAAAGTATCACATTCGTGATGGGCATGTGGTTTTAAGGACAACGAAAAATAGTTTAAGTAATGCCTCTAATCTCAAATAGAAGTCATCAATAAATGAAATATTGTATGTATTTGAAAACATCGACAATAACAGAAAAAAACAAAAACAAACCCAAACCCAAATCTTAACATTCCTGTTGTGTTCTCCAAATGCAAGACTGGAATGTCATTGCCAATACATAAATACATTTACAATAACAACAACTTCTTAAAAATATTACGTGGTCAATTCAAAATAACACTTAGATAAACATTTAAAGTACAATATTATACAACAAAACTGAAATAAGAGACCATATCTGAAACACTTCATGACAAAATAATTATCATACATGATGTGAAATATACATTATTAATCTAACTTTTTTTCATTTACAATTTTCATTCACTGACATACACTATATTACAGCGAGGATGGAGTTTTCGGAGTTAATGGTGGGACAAGTGCATAGCAAAATAGAAGATCATTTGACCAAGTTAAAGAAACACATAAAACTGACAAACCAGCTTTAGAAAACAACATTAAAAACCATGTTTAAGGCAAATCTCGTCATTTAAAATTGGCATAGTCTGAGAAAATGTCGACAAAGTCTTGTACCACCCTGTAGCAGAAGTCATACTGTTCCTGTGGGGGGTAAAAACAAGAGACCGGTGAAAAGATGAGTTAGGTGGTGGAGTTTAAAATTGGTTTCAGTCAAGATTCCTGACTCTAATCAGGATGAAGTGAAGACAAAACTGGAAGAAATCAATTATATGTTTAAATTAAGCACTTCCTCTGATACTTACCACAGTTTGGACCATGTGAGGCCTCTGCATGCGTAAACTCTTCACAGTTTGGAACACGTCCAGCAGACACTCTGCCTTGACTCGCTCCAGGATATTGCTCAGTGCAATGAACGTACCTGTTCGCCCTGCACCAGCACTGCAGCACACAACAACAACAACAACAACAACTCTTAGAAGTCACTTCAAGCATGAACATTGTTCACAAAAAACGAATAAGGAAAAGTGAAATGTGTGACTGAATGTGAGAGCAACTCTGCGCTACCTGCAGTGTACGACGATGGGATGGTTCCCAGACTGCTGCTGCTGTCTCTGCACTGATGCGATGATGTCGATCATGCCTTTCCCCTCGGCCGGGATGCCGATCTCCGGCCAGCCGTGGAAGTGGAAGTGCCTGATCACCCTCGTCTGCTTCTCCTTTGAGAGGAAATGCACAGGCAGACAGAAGATCATAGCACCTTTCAAATATGATTTATTAGCCGTATATGAAAGGATAATGGCAGGTGCAATGTCAGTGTAGGTTAAGTGTGCAGCAGATGAGTGGTGGTCTGATGACTGTTGCTCAGGGAGGTAGGAATGTACTGCCGAGCCTCTGAATGGTGAGGTGGGTCGAATTTAATGAAATATATCAGATGGGATGCTCCCACTAGAAAATCCTTAACACATCCTGCCCACCACATTTCCTCTGGCAACCAACACACTTATGCACTCACTGGAGTTGTTGTTCTGTTTTAAGGCAATTATGTTTGATCTTGCAGCTTTTCAAAGTGAGATTTAAAGAAAAAATGCTTTTAAAATTCATAAACACTTATAAATGACTTGTTACCGGCATGGTCTTCATTTTTTTTTTTTATAAACAATAAGGAGGTGAATTGTCTTTTATTGCAGAAATAAAATGCTCAGTAGAGGGCCAATGCAAGGCAATTTATTTTGACAGGTTAGTGCCTCTGTGACAGCTGTGTTTCGATTTTGGTTTGAGGTTACTTTGCTTACCGGGACAAAGGTGAGTACCAAGTCTCGCAGACTGAAGGTGTCACACAAAGTGTCTCCCTTCAGCTCTACTGTGTAATCTCCGTAGGTGACTGAGTCCTCTGTGGGCCAGTACTGGCAACACTTGTCCTGGAAAAAAACAGTGAAGTAAAACAAAAACTGCACTTTAATATGTGAAATATAGATATACTAAAGTCAAAGTATGAAATACTGCACAAATATTAACCGCCATACAAGTGCACTTTTGTGACAGGGACAAGAAATCAGAACAGACGTGGTTTATGTTGCACTGCACTGATGGTTATTGAAGCTCTTAATCATAGTTTGGCTTGAGGTCATCAGCTACTGTGGCTCACCTGCTCCCTCTCCTGGAGCTCAGTGAGCATGACAATGGAGTGACACTTCCACTCCCACACCATCCTCCAGAAATCCTCAACTGTGTGTGGCAGAGGGCCCTGGGTGGCAATGAAGTAGTCCTTCTGTCTGTAGCCCTGAATCACAGCAGGAAACGAAACACACACTCTTCAGCTTTGTACACGTTGATTAATGTGCATTAAACAGGGAGCTCTCGTGTCGCAGATAATATACACAGGAAGGAAGGAAGACATTAGATGATAAAATCTGCTCACGTCTATGAAAGATGCGTTGATGTAGTCGGTGAACTCTTGACCTCTCCTCATGGAGAGAATAACTCTGTTGAAGTCATCTGAAACAGGAATAGAACGGTTTAGAATAGAGCTCATCATTAACACATAGCTCATCAACATGTTCACACACTGTCAGGTATATAAAAAATCTTCCTGAGTGGAAACAACAGTTCTTAAGAGCTGCAGAAAAAATGTTATTCTGGACTGTTGTTTTCCTTTTCCCTTACATGGAATAATTTGCAGGACTCTGTTCTTCTTCATGTTCGCAGGAAGGTTCCCCGTTCTCATGTTCTCCTTCATTATTCTCATGTTGGTCAGTTTCTGGACAGAGAGACAAGAAAGTGAAGTTGAAACGTTAACAAACCTAAAAGTGTTCACCGCGTGGAGTCTCAAAAACACAAAAGGCGAAATTAAAGAAGTCTCACTGTCGATTATAGATCGCATTTATTATTCATAGATGGATGGACGAGTCTGTATTATTAACCGTACAAGAGAACAAGAAACAAATTATTCATATTTGCTCTGAGTGGTTTGGTTCTAAAATACCTCTGCAGCTCATGTGGTTCACTTTTGTTCAGTTATTAGTCAGAATTATTTGCATTTAACACAGTTCATCAGCAGCTATTTAAATGTAGGTTAACATGGCTGGATACTGAGAAAATGTGAAATAATCTGTTTGTGGGATCCAATAATTAAATTGGTACAGAGTGAAAAACAGATTATCTAGAAGCCAGAGATCTTGATGCTGCTGCTTTTCTTCCCTGAGCGACTGAAGATTCAAATATTCAGGAGGAAAACAGATGGTGTGTGTTGGTCTGTGTGTGTGTGCATGTGTGTGTGTGTGTGTTTTGGGAGCAGTGGAATGTGAGTCCTGTTTTCTGTTGTCTTTTGCATGATTATTATTTTCATTCAAGCAGCTCCACAATATGATGATTTAAAGGATTATTTAGAGAAAAAGGGGTTAAACTGTCTTAACTTTGTATTTCATCAGATTGCAGTACTATAATACGTTTGTCTCTAAAGTGTGAGTTTTATTGTAGACACTGATATTGGTTCTTTATTATCTTGTAACCTTATTTGGATATAATAAAATAGATTCTTGCTTATATGGATTTGGGTTTTTGCCAGTTCCAGCATACACAGGTAATAAAAACTTTAACTAATTTAATTTTGCATTCAAGAAGACGGTGTTCCTGTAAGTAAATTACATCTTAAGCAAAACTAACTGATCTTTTTTGAGTTAACAGCAGTGTACCAGGCTTTGTGTTTTACTGGATGTGAACTGGGATGTCGTACTTTAAACTCCTCCTCCAGGCCGACCCGGTCACCGGTTGTAAAGGTGTTGTGCAGTTTGTGCAGATGTCCTTCCAGAGATGACACATCCAGCTCTGTGTCTCCATAGAGGTAGTATTCAAGCAGGGCCTGGTAGATGAACGAGTACTGCATCTGTGGTGAGAATACACACAAACAAACGCGTCAGGACTAACACATCCGCTATGCATTGGCACATTTGTATATGGGGGGAAATGAAACTTCCCCTTCACAATAATAACTGTCACAAGACAAATGTGACTTGTAGTGTATACTCAAAGTGATCTCCAACTCACATCTGTCTGGATGAGCTGCGAGCGCTGCTCTCGTATCTTGGAGACAAAACCAAACACGTCAACTTTCTGCTCGGCGTGCATCATGTCAATCATGGCGTCTATTACGATGAAGGTTCCCGTCCTCCCAACGCCAGCGCTGTGGAGACACAAAGCAAACCTCAGACTGACTGCACCACAATCCTCAGCTGACACTTGCATGTTAATGAACAACAGGAGGGAAACAAAGCGACATCTGTGCTTGTAAACACACATATCTCTATAGTCACTCGAAATGTTTGCTGACACTTGCCCGCAGACACACACGCACTCACAGGATATTCAACACCAAATATTTTCATCTCCATAGAAACGAATTGGATGATTAAAGCCATTACAAGTAACATTGTATTCAAGTAAACAACCAAATAACAGACAACAGGTCCCATTAGCTCAGCTTTCCTGTACCTGCAGTGAACCACGATGGGCCCAGACACGGGTGAGTTCACGGCCTTGACCTTCTTCAGGAACTTGAGCATGCCGATGGGGGAGAAGGGAACTCCAAAATCAGGCCAGCTGGTGAAGTGGAGCTGGGTGACTAGGCGGGGAGTCTTAGCGGCATCGCTGGCTTGCTGCACGGACACACAACCGCAGTTTACAGTGTTAACAGTGCCAAGAGTGTGAAGTTTTTATGAACCTGTTTCAATAGTAAGTGCTTTCCCATTAAAAAGAAACAACACATGAGACTACGAGATTAAATTTCTGTGAATCTTAACACATGGAGAGGTGATGCCTGAAACGTACATATTGTACACAGAACTTGCGTATGGTGTAGTCCACCAGGACAGTGAAGTCTTCCACCGCCACTCGGACGTTCCCATAGGTCCAACAGCCCTGATCCGGCCAGTACTGGCAACACTTGTCCTGTGGGTGTGAGTAATAAAAGCCATGATTCAATAAATTAAACACTTAAAAAGCGACTCCTCTGGAAACATATTCAAGGACTTTTCTTTCAGGAGACAAAGTGATTCACATGCATGACACCCGTGCTTCAATTTCACAGCCAGTCAGTCCAGATTAATATAAGATTAAGGAGCGGGACAACTCAATAGAGGACGTATCTGGGTGATTATGATCCTGCCTCCGAGGACTTTATTACACATTATGTAGCCATTGATTTCAACCCTGATTTAAATCTTCACCAGTTCTCTTCTTATTGATCGTTTTAGCCTTTTTCTCCCTCTCCTCTTGTTCAGTGAAGTAGCTCGAGTTCACGGTGAAGCAGCAGCAGCAGCAAAGAAACAGATGTCAAAGGGGGGAGATTAAGGTTTGAAATGAACATTTACATTTAACGCCATTCTTATCACCATTGACCAAAACTGATTAAATCTATTTGAGGCACATTCCTTTCTCAAACTCTTTTTGTGATGCTTTATTAACCCCCCCATCCCCCCTCCGTCCCTTAGAGGAAAGTCAGAGCAGACACTTGGCAGGAGGAGGAACCCTGGGGTTTGTAGGAATGCATTATATCTTGTTCTTGGACACTTAAGCTGGGGAGCTGAGACACATGTGGGAAATAAACAAAGCTCAAAATCACTCACTTCTTTCCTTTCTTTCAGATTTGTCAACATCACAACGGTCGCTACTTTCTGCTCCCATATCATCCTCCAGAACTCTGCTACAGTGTCTTCTTTGGGCCCTGAGACAGAAATATTAAAAAAATATTAAGATATAAACATTTATCCTAATATAAAATTAAAAATGAAAGGCTTAACATATGTCCTATGTGATTTCTTACCTTGTGCTGCTATGAATTTATTCTTTTCTGTGTAACCCTGTAAGAAAAACATGAATTTAGTTGAGAACATGAACACAAATCTCCAGACAGCTACTGATGGACTTTGTGGTGAGTTTGTTGTGTCTACAGCTGTTAACAAGATCAGAAATGTCAGGTCTTTTAACTGCTCAGAAATATGGCCAGTCGAACAACGTATCCGGACTCATGACACAGAGGAGCAGAGCGTTCATAAGAAATAATTGCAATTTTGCTACAGTTAATGTTTCCAATTCACAGAGTCGTGAACAACGGTCATGGGACTGGTGAAATAAAGACTTAAAGCATAACTCACATCAATGTAAGATGCATTCACATAGTCTGAACAGGGATTTCCATCCAGCTGAGTCAACACCACTCTGGAATGATCATCTGTTGAAGTTGGAAAGTTTACAGGGTTACAGCGGAAAAATAACACGCCAAGTCGGCCACTGCTACATGAGTTAACACTGATATTGTGCAGGTAAACAAAAAAACATTCCAGGAATAGTTTCACATTTTTGAGGAAAGAACACTTATTTGCTTCCTTGCCGGGAATAAGGTTAGTAAATCGATGAAATCAGCACTGCAAATGGCTAACTTTACTTTTACGCTTGTGTTTTTGTACAGATAAAGACAATCAAGACATAGCTGTGTCAATTGGAGCGCTTTAGAGATACTGATAAGCAAATTTTGTTACCTTTCGGATGGAGCTAGCCCAGCTGTTTGCAGGCATTTTGGTTATATTATAAATATAAGGGCGGTGTGAGGTTGATTATATCTATTTCTAATTCAAGACAGTGAATACACAGACTTCCCAAGAAGTTCAACTATTACTGTAATGATGACATAACTATAGAAAAGGCTCAAAACAATGTACCCAATAAATTGAAAAAGAGACAGACATATAGGAACCACATTTGTAAAAAAAACAAAAAAAGAGGAAGAAAGAGGACAAAACCGAGTGAGAAGGTGACACACGCACCAGTCAAACACATGCACTATATCTGAACTGTCAAAAGAGAGACTCACAAACACACGTGCGCACACATACAGGAAACTGTGATCTCTCAGCGTGAGTAAAAAAAACACCCATAGCTCCCACAGAACAGAAAGTACACTCACAGGGAAGGATGTTGGGGTATCGGTTCTTCTCCTTGTTCTCCTCCTTGTTGGCCTCCTCGTACGTTCCCTGGGCATTACCCCCCGGCAGCGACTGCAGAGCAAAGCGACAGTCACTTTTTGGTGTTTTTTACATAACCTCACACACCCCCTCATTGTGTTGAACTACTGCATGTGGGGCTTTGTTCAGCCGTGATGCAGACACTTCCTCTGCTACCTACAGCAAACAGTCCTCCATTAAACGCTGAGAATTTCAACTTCCTGTCTGTGCTGCTGACACTCAATAAAATCACATATATATTTTTTTTATTTTTTATTTTTACACGCTCAAGAAAAGTGAGTCACACACTTTACTTTGACCCAGATTCTTATTAATGGTCACAAATAGGCGCAAGGGTATTTTTTTCATGGGTGTGGGTGTGTATGTGTACAGTATGCGTCATTTCCAACATGACACATTAGCTATTAGTAGTTTTCCATACATCCAGTCATGGTTTGAACACACTGCCCTCGCATGAACACATGCAGCATGTTACAGTCAGAGTGGTAAACCCTTTAACACCTATGTTAGATATTTTAGACATGGGTTGTTTTTGTTGCAACCACTGAAGGTAAAAATACACTCTGACCTTTAAAAGACAATTTAAAATATTTTCATCATCCAGAAACAACTGCTTTTGAATTTGGAGACAACTAATAATAATAATAATAATAATTTTGGCATTTTATTGTTAACAGCAATTGTTACTTTAAGTTTATGTTATAAAAGTGGGGTACACAACATTTCTGGGCCATTGCAAAGAGTCTCAAGTGATTCACTCCAAATAATTAAGTCCTAAACTGCACTTCATAAAAATAAAGTTCCATACAGAAATCACTCAGTCCTATAAATCGTTGTGTGACTGCACCACAGTGAGCCAGTAGTTTAACTGCAGTCGCCTGATGTAAAGACTACTTTCAGCAGAGGACTCTGCCTTAAGGCCACCTGTTGCTCAGACTGCCAGGAGGAGAGAGCAGAGGGGGGGGGTGCTTACATTGTACTCCTCCCTGAAGAGCTTGCCATCATCAGCAGAGCGGAGCCTGTACTCCTCCTCGAGGTGGTCCACTAGGATGGGGAAGAAAGTCTTTGACGCCGACGGGGATCTCGGCAGAAGGACGACCGTCTGTTGCTCTGTGAGGAAAACAGTCAGTGGGTTTATCACCTCTGCAGGACTGACCAGAGTTTAATGTGGTGATTGTGAATCATTTGTCGTATTCAAGGAAACTACAGCTACAGATTAAACTTTGCAAATCAGCTCAGTGTGTTACAGTTTGACTAATAAATCAAGTTAATGTCAGAGTGATGTTTTGATGTATTAACACAAAAAAAGATGTTTATAAAATAGGGATTGGGTTTAATTAGACCAGTAGCTCCACCTTCACACCACCCCTCTCATTCCAGATGCACCCATTTTAACTGATTAAAAACTAAATTAAAAAATGTACAAACGGGTTTGCATGCATCACTTTTACCTAACTGTTAGTTAACTATTTTGACAGTTAATCCATCACTCTTAATATTTCATCTATTCCTATAGCTAGCTATTTCAACTGTGGTTTTTATTTATTTCAATAATGTATCCTTTGCTTTTAGCGACAATGAGCTAAGACTAAAATGATCACCAGACTGATTTCAACTCTTATAACTATAAAAAAAAGGAGTATGGGAATTCAATGATCACCAAACATCAACAGGTGTTAGAGAACCAGAGGAGCCCAGAGAAAAGGCCACTTACAGCAGGTTTATCAATTCAAACCTCTCTCCAGCACCCGACTAGGCATTCTGTTAGTTTTCACAATTACACTGAGTTAGTAACATGTGATGAAAACTGAGACCGCCACCCTGTATACCTGACCTGGGGGTACAATGGTGTATAACGACTCAGTACTGTATCCAAACTCTAAAACACAACACACACACACCAAATCACACACATACACATGTAGTCAGAGAACACAATAATAATGTCATTATGAAACATAGCATTTGACCATTTGACCCATTTTGATACTGTACAAGTTTTATCAATTAAAAATGTCACTACCATAAATAGCACCCATGTATATATTTTATAATTTATAGTTAAAAGCTGCCTTGAGGAAAGAAATCTCTTAGATTTAGCTGAAAAACTGATTAAAAGTAAACCTTAATACATCCTGTAATGCTTTGCCAGGCTAGTAAACAATACAGTGAAACTCTAATACATATTCGGTCTCATAATGTCTCAAAATGTGTGGTATTCACAATCATAATCAGCAGCTCAGCTGCTATCTTAGAGTCCATGCAGTGTTTGTAGCAGCTACTCATGGGTGTGCTGTGTTTGCTTTCAGTTATATTTCCTATATTATCCAACCTGCCCCGTGCATTCCTTTGTAATGTCTGATAAGAAAACACTTCCTAAAGAACATGCATAAGTCCTCAAGACGTGTTTCCTGTAAGTCCTTCAGCTGCTACCATGCTTCACACACATTGGTAACAACTCTGATCTCTGCACTACCAGCAGTGTATATCTACTTTACATGCAGCGTCAAAAGACTATAAAATGGTTTTGCTTTTCACATTAACCACAGGAAGTCTAAGACAACCACACAACAACGATGGGACAACCTAGCATGAATAGTTTCAAACATAAAGCTGAAGCTTCTCTTAGACCTCCCCCTGTCTGACTTTCTTTTCAGTTGCCTCGTGTTTTTATACATCTCCTTCACAATCAGACTACACCTTTTGACTGCCAGCCAGTCGTTCTCTCAATCTACAATCTGTCTCTCATAATGTTCAGTTTACAACAATGTTACCTTGTTCCTCCAGGATGCCATTTGGTATCTTCTTGTCAACTGTTGTGACAACTGGTTTCTTCTGGTTTTTTAACCTGCCAGGAAAAATAACAACATTGAAACAAGAAGAAACACAATGGCACAAAGTCACCAAGGTCATGAGAGAAGATGATGAAGATGTCCTGGTAAAATAACATTTTTTTTCAGAGCCACAATCTCAAAATCTGTCAAATAATCTCAGTAGAAAGGAGCAAAAATCTGTCATCCATCCTACCATCTGAAGCTTGAGAAGCTACTCTTTCTCATTAGCTGATGTCTTGGAAAGACAGCACTCTAGTCCAAATGTAGTTGAGAATTTCTTCTTGACTCTCCTCTGTTGCCTGTGTACGTCCACTGTCACAGCCTGTTCTCTTCTCACTAAGCATGAAAGGGAGTCAGCTCGCAGTACTTCCTGAAGGGGGCTCCGCCTCAATGACTAAAGGAGGAAGTGTTTGTCACCCTGAGCTCTGCCTCCGAGTCTGGCTCAGGGCCATTTGGTGAGGGCAAACGGAGGGGGGGGG
>OMNW01004068.1:6589-21243 GCA_900303245.1 Selene dorsalis | reverse complement strand
GTGGGGGGTGGGTTATAATTTTCCACTGGTGCACAAATGCGCACTTACACGAGCTGGATCAGAAATCTGGATTGAAATGATCACACACACGCAGGGATATGAACAATCAGGTCCCTGTAATTATATCAAACTTTAGTTAACGCTGGTGGACAACTGAAAACTGGGATATTGTGTTGCACTTATAAACACACTCAAGATGTCTTAATGTGAGTCTATATTGATTAGATGGTGCTGTAAACATCCCATATTCCTACTGTGATAATGGCACTGTTGACTACATATACTCAGAAATCTTAGAAATGATCCTCTATTGATATTATTAACATTTTATCTATGTCCTTATTTGTTTAATTGGGTTGGTTGGTGGTTTCTCTGGTTAAAATCATTTGCTGTTTCCTTCCTTTAACAGGCCAGCTGTAAACCTTATTTTCAAATACCTACATTCACCAGTGATGGCTGGTAACTGCTATTGAAACAAAACAACAAAAAAAACGCCACACAAACTGATCAACAAAGGAAAATCCAAAATGTAACATAGAGGATTTTTTAACCAATAGTCACTCTGAAAGAAAGGCGTCTAACAAACAGGGTTAGTGTGAGTTAAATGTATTATTCAGTGGGTTTATATCACAATGTTTGTTAATATTAATTAGCCACGAAGCTAGCTGAGTAACAGACGTTAGAACAGCCAAGCACACTGCTGCTGGCTTTGTGAGGAACACGATGGCGGGCGTTTAAATATCCTTTAAATAAAACTAAATCTCCTCTCATGCCTAAATACTGCATTTAAATCCAAGCTTAATGCCGTGGCTTACACCACAAACCACCGACTCCTGGTTAGCTAAAACCTTGGCGAGTGGACAGACATCATCACCTCACCTCATCTCACAAAAAAAAAAACAGAGAGAGAGGAGCCGGGAGGAGAGCAGCGGAGGGAGGGGAGGCTGCAGACACACAACAGCCGACCAGAAAGCACTCACCATCTGCGCTTCTTGTCTGCGACACACACACTGCCTGTGGAAACGCAGAGTCTGTTCAGTCAGTGGCTGGACGTGGATGTCGGCTCGCTCATTCACTTTCACGGGAGGCTTTGTTTGCAGACGCTGTGGCCCCGGTGCCGGTGAGTTTCTACCCTCCGCTTCGCCCCTGATCTCGGTTTTCAACAGACGGTTTTTTTCTCTCTCTCCGGCAGGATGTCGCACGCGATTGGTTCTCATCTGCTTCTGACGCATTCAGGGGCTGTCGGATAAAACAGCACTACACAACGGCTGGAGCTGAGTGAACTGACTGTCAGTCCCTGAAATACAATGATAAAAACACACAAATGTTTATCAAATTTACCAAGTGTATGTTTTACAATAAATACACGTAAAACGCAAAAATGGTTTAACCTTACTTTCCGCCAGTCTGGATGAAAATCGACTGGTATCACGCGGTCACTTTCGAAAACTACTACGGACTCTACTTCCGCTTTTCAAAGTAAGAGCAGGCAGTTTTCTATGAGCCCCATTTTTCTGCAAATAATCAGTTGTAAGATTAGTGACAGTATTTAGCTAAGCTCCTCGATGGTATGGCAGTTGAGGTTATTATCTGCTCAGTTAACAAGTTACGTTTCGCAAAATCGCTGATATCGGTTAATCGGCTATGCTAACGTTAACTCAACTACTAAACCGGAAGCTGTAAAGCTGTAAACATTGATGTCGAGGACTGAAGGAATGAAACGATGATGTGCTGAGTTTTGACTTTGAATTGTTAAATTTTATATTTAAGATTATATGAGACCTTGGTTGTTCCAGAGAATATCCTGTGATGACTTTATAATTTCAATCTGTTATTTTCTGCACTTAGACGCTTTATGGATGGAGCACTATATAACAATCATTGAAGGTGCATTTGAAAGAGAAGCCAACACCTTTTTAAGAATTCACATTATTACTTATTCATGTTCCCCAGAACAGACTAGTCAATATTTGTGAACACGCAGCACCACTCTCCTCTAAATTTCAAGGTTCTTCCAAAAGAAGAACCTTGAAATATGCAATGTCATGCAAGTTTATTCTCTAACCATGACAGGCACAGGAACAACAAATGTGATTTAGGTAGTTAAAATTGCTTTTCACATTTACGAAGTGTATGTTTATGACACTTGTGATAATTATTTGTAACGTCATCGTCATCATGTTTAATGTACTGTATACATGAGAGTGTGATTGCTCATGTTGTGTACATGTGGAGTATGTAATGTAATCTGATCCTATCCTGTCTCTGAGGGGAAGGACTGATATTAGGACATTAAAAGCCAAATAAGGCTCCGAGCAGCAATGCGAACCTCAGGCTTGGTTTTATGTTGCTGGACTCGGGGAACCAGTCGGACCGTGCTGCAGCCGGATCTCTCATCCCAGAACCGGACTGTGTCTGGTGCACAGGAAGTGGCGTGCAGGGAAGAATCCAAGCAGGTGGACGCTCAGCTGTATTATACAGCCTGTATAGTCTGTCCACAAACGGCTGAAAAATCTCCAATGTCGCCTTTCATACAGGAGACAACAAGCAGAGAGGCTGCAGTGAACCCAGCGCCGACTCTGAATACATTCCGCAGTCAAAGTCTCTGCAACTTCCAGGCTTTTATATCCTATTTGTGAGAGGAAATCATCTGTCATGTACTGGAGGTAGGTCAGATAGTTGAATTTACTCTCTGCAGAATGATGGGAGCAAAGTATTTGTGTCTTGATATTACATGTGAGCGGTGCGACATCTTCTGGCCAGAGTTTAAAAAAGCCAAACACAAACGTTGGGACATCACAAACTAGGCATCGGTCTAAGATAAACTATGATTTTGTTTTATATTCTAAGGAAACATTAGTTGGCTTATTTACGTTGATGACTGAAAATCCGCCTAGTTCAAACCTGAATACTACACTTGCACATTCATATGCACTGGTAGTAAGCACTTGCACATTTTTGCATACCGGTATACACTCATGCATGTTCGCTGTAATCACAAGTTGATACCACTAGGTGGCACTCCATCAATAAACATTGAAGAAGGTCCAGTGTACTATGATGGTCAACTATGTAGCACAGGCTGAAGCTTGTTTAACCTGCAGTGGGAAGTCATTTTATTAAACATAATCACATGGTTTCACCGGGATACCACAACCCACCTCAAGCCAGAACCACACCTTTATGGTTCCTACACAGCCAGCAAGAAATGATATAGTCATGTGCACACCACATTTCTGTATAAAAACGGGGTGCTAAAAATGATTTAGGTATTGTGATGTGACGTTTAAGTTCAGAAGTGTAAATTAACATTTATAAATAATTAAAAAAGGGACAATTGTGCTTGTGGCAAAGAATCATAGTTAGTGATAAAAATAGAGTGATTAAAACCTGAGCACGTGTGGTGAAGTTACACAAAGACAATCAAAGATCAAGTGAGTACAGATATAGAGCAGAAAACTGCATCTAAACCTCAAGATTCAAAGTTTCCAGACAGTGTGTGACTCTTTATTGACAATTTTCACTTTTTTCACACTACATATGAGTCTGTTTGGTCAGTAACAGTCCAACTTCTTAATATTCTGTTCACAGTATCTGCACTTGGAGCTGTGTGTGCCTCCTCCTTTCAAAGCAATGGGCACTGTCACCTGACTGAGTTAATTATGGTAAGTGGAATTGAGTTTTGAGTGGAAATGAATATTTTGAAGAGCTCCCTAAAATGTCCTGGTTTGATCCTACAATGGAAAGTTTATTATATTTATGAAAACTAAGGTAGGGCTAGGCCTTGCAAGCAGCCATCTCCCAACAACCAAAGTATATGGCTAAGGTTAGTTTCTACAGGCAATAGAAGATAGATTTAAAACAACAAACAAACAAAAAGCTAATTAAACACAGGTATTTGCCTACCTAAGGCCTTCTCTGAACTGAATTCATTGCTTTTCAATGCTTAACACATAAAAACAAATACGGAAACATAATTTCTTAAAACAGCACTTTACAACAAACTATGAAAATATACACTGAAACAGGCTTGGGAGGTTTCTGGGCAGTTGTGTGATTGGATTTGGACATAAATCAATTCATTTCAACAGCTCCACTTCAGTCATAAGGGGCGGTTGATAGGGGAGGGGAGAAGAGAGCGTAGCTCAATATAATTGGTCGGTTCTCCTGTCCGTCGAAATGATCTCGCCTGTGATTGGCTGTCGCCCTTAAAGCCTCGGAAGTGTCATTTTTGGACTTGAGCAAAACTTCATCATATCTAGCGGCGGTGGCGGTGTGGCGGCGGCGGCGGCTTCGAGCTGATTCACGAGTTTCAGGACGAAATGGCCATCAGAAATCACTAAAACAGGTACGTTTGAAAACTTTCCTCCGTATAAGAAGACGTTTTTCTTTCATTTTCTCCCGTTTGTCATTGTTTTCTATCGCGTGGTTTTCTCTCCCAGACGTGTTTCGAGTTTCATTGTCTTTTGGCCACAAGCTAGTCCCCACATATGTCTTGTAACGTCCCTGGGAGACGTTAGCGACAAACTACGTGAAGTTGTGCTAATGTCGTCTCGCTATCTGTCAAATTCATAGTTTCTTATAACACGTAGCTTCGTGCCAACTCTTCACCACCATAAAGCCATTCTTTTAATCTCATTTTGAGCTGATCTTGGCAACTTTTTCTCACTAGTTCGTCTGTTATTGTAATCATCCTCTTCCACCAAAATACACCCCGACTGGCAGCGCTAACTGTGTCTTTAAGTTGACATTTCTTGGGTGAAGTTTGTCGTTTGGTGGAAAGTTTCTTCGCCGAATTTCTCTACATACATTGGTTGTTTGTGAAAACCACAATTTACATTATTATAGTGTATGTGGGTTTGCCTACAGTGGCGTCGACTTAAAAAATATGAGATTTCTCAACGGAGTTTGGGAGAATTTGCCACCACAGGTAAATTGAAATTATAAGGACTAGAGCTTCTCCAAAATACTCCAGCACGAAAATATGAGAATGTATGAATAGTTAATTATGTGTTTATGCATTTTTTACGCTCTTTGCGGTAGAGATGGGAGAGGGCATCCCCAATCAATGCTGGTGGGCAGAGGGGGGTTAACTTGTTCTGGATAACTACAAATACGGAAGTTGTTGTGAGCGAGTATGGACATGTCGGATGTCTCCTGTTGTCTCGTTTGTCAGAAGTCTGCTCTAATAATAATGTCGGGTTGCTCTTGACTGCCTTGCATAACTTTCCTGTTAGTCAGAGCATGTCCAGCGTGCCTGAAGGAGCTGTGTGCATGACCCCTGTATACTTTCTGATGATATATAGTCTGTTGATATATGAGGCTTTTGCAGGAGTCATAAAGCCAGTTAGTATGCAAACACTCCGTGGCATTAAAACAATGTGCAATCTGTGCTTTTATTTAAAGCTGCAATGATTACTATTTTGTCAGTAAAAAAAAAAAATCTTTACATCCAGTAAAATCAAACATTTCCTGGTTACAGCTTGATAATATATGCTATTCTGTGTCGTAGATGAAAAACTAAACTGAATATCTCTGGGATGTGAAGTGTTAATAAGACCAAGCATGACATCTGAAGACGCCACCTTTGGCTCCATGACATGTAATAGACAAAACAATTAATCAAGATTGAGATTTTCAGTAGTTGTGTAAAGTTAGGGACATGAAAACAGCATTGCATAAACTGCTAGAGTAAGTAGTGCCCGTTGCTCATGGGTGAGGAATAAAAACCACGGATAAAACAGAACAAGCAAGCACACACAATAGTAGTATAAAGAAAACAAACTCTTTGTAATGTCCTCCAGTGCTGCATTATGGCTAAAATATGCAGTTACATCAAAGACACAACTTTTTCTTTTCTTTTTTTTTTTTACCACACATCATACAATAGTAAAAATTTCCCTCAGGCTGTGGTTGTCTCACCACAGTTTTAGGAAGCATCATAAACAGTCTGGTCAACCTGGTGAAAGCGGGACAGTGATGTCCCACTGTCCCATGCAGGTTGACCTAAATACTCTGAAAAGCACACTGCTGGTTATTGTGTGTGGCTGCATGTTTACGTCAAAAAGCAGAAAAGAAATAAAGGCAGAGAGACATTTCTGTTAGTTTGTTTGCGGCAGCACCCATATCATACACAAAGACAAGAGATTTTCTGTGTTGGTGGTAAAACTAGATTGATGTTTGCTTGGCTAGGCGCCCGGCGTTCACTTAGTCTCTAGTAGGTTTTGGAGAGTAAGAGGGATTATAAACTGCAGGATTAAAGAGACGGAGAGAGTGCCAGTACCGGTTTTAGAGGCCGAAAAAGAAAACCTAAACCTCTGATGTGGGTAGCTGTCATGGCTGCACTAATGGCTGCCGTTCTGGGCACTTTGTAAGCAGAAAGAAAGGAGTGTGTGAGAGGACGCATGACCAATGTTAGTGGTGGGTGTTGTTGTGAGTGAGTGAGTGCATGCCTGCATAATTGTTCAGCTCCACATTTCCATTCATGTGTGCTTAATTGCACGTGTTGGACTTTTTGTTTGTTACAGTGTGGCTGCAACAGGAAAATCAGAGTCTTTGTCCAACACACAGAGATGAATCTGATCAAACGTTTTGATAATCAATGAATTTTAACTTCACAGTCAAACAACCTACACCAACGTGGTTATAACACTGTGAACCTGAGTGTTGCATTAACTCATTCTGGACAGACTATTATATGATATGTGCCACCGTGTAACATAAGATGCCCACCTGATCCACACAGTGATACTGTGCGTACTGTATGTGGCAGAAGCATGAGGCCTGTCAGTGACTTCCTCTTCAGATGGTGTAAAGGAAGCGAGGCCGACCACAGCAGGAGGCCAGGTTGTGTCACTGCTTTCAGCTCTGATGATGAAGCTCAGCAGTAAATTACACACCTGCTGCCTGATATATCTACAGTTTAGTCCAACATTATATTGACTGTTGTGTTGTTGCAGATGTTGTCAACAATTTGATGACGTCACCTTTTAAAGAGTGAATTATTTTGGTGTAGGATGCTCTAAAGCATCATACAATTTGTTATAATGTGGTCATACCTGTCACATATTTCTGTAAGATAACTCTTGACACACATATATACTAATAACTTATATCATATAATCATGTAATGTAAAGGACTGCTACAGTGAATATCCTCAGTAAGACTGACTTAAAATGAACCTTGGGATGAAAAATTCAAAACAGTAAAAGGATAAATCGATTAGTTCATAATGAAACTCATCTGTTAGAGTTTGATGGCCTCTCGACTCTTTCCCCAAAATGGACTTCTCTGACAGGAAGACATTTAGGGTACTGCAAAAATAAATGTAATCAGTTTCGTTCTGCGTGCACAGTGAATGGGGGTTTCCATGCTGCTCTATGATCATTAATAATATAATTTCATGTTATTCTTAACCTTTAATGAAAGTTTGCTTGCATCACCCTAGCTCCTGTTCCAGTATGATGCTGCAGCACTTGTTTTAGTGTGACGTTAACACTGACTTTAAAGTTGAGAGGCCTGTTGTTTTAACACCAGATGAGTTAACGGTAACATGTTGATGTTCCTTTGTTCTGTGCTATCAGTTTTCCCACACACACAGAACGGCTTTAACATTAACACGCAGCCAAAATAACCAGAAGCAGTTATTCTAGTGATCTTTGATAACAGATGCTAAGGTCACAGGAAGGAGCCTATTAAACTGACTGTTTATTAGTCAGCATTGCACTGTAAGCTATTCTGTGCTGTATTTTTGCAAGGAAGGTTTGTGTTATATGTGTCACAGTTCGGCCTTATCCAAATTTTATTTAAAGGTCACTAACTGTACTCCCACGGCACTGGGTACTGAAACCAAGTCAGTCATAAAAAGTAGTGCTGTTAACAGACTGGCTTCTCACTGCTAGTTGTAGGAAGTGGTTTTCTTGTTGCAACACAGCTCTCAGTAAAAATGCTCTGCATTAAACGTTGCATCCTGTAATTTAACTAGTGGACACGTTAAGATAAGAGTGAATTAGAAAGTTAAAGGACAAATTGAGTAAATACCAAATCATGATTTCATTTAAAACTGCGGAGTTTCCTCTCACATCTGTTGTTATTCTGCATCAGGCCGGATAAAATCCAATGTACCGAAAGCTGAACAACTCCCAACATATCAGCTCAGACTAAACACGTTGGACATGCTATGGTTTATTTAAAACCAAGTTTGGTGTTTTTTTTTCCTTCATCAAAAGAACTGAATTACATAATTGAAATGGGTTATCCCCAGTCTCCAACAGTGGACTCCAGTGTTGCTGGTTTTATATAAAGAGATAAAACTCATCCTTATCTACATGATGGTAGTGACCTGTGCTTTGTTCACCGTTGCTGATGTTGTTGCAGCTGCTGAAAACTCCTGCTCAGATGATGTCGATGTCACGGGGATGCACAAACGCTAGTTGTGCCAACTTTATCACTCCTGTGGGGCATTTGCATGAACTGGAGATAGTGAGCGAAACCCGACACGGCACTTTGCAGCTCAGAGTGAAACGAAATAAATAAATGAAATGAAGACACGACAGATTTTCTCCTCTGGGAGGCAGATCTCCAAATATTTGATTAATTTTTTGTTTGCTCAGTCGACAGCAAAGTTGTGAAACTAGTTGTGTACAAGCAGTGTAAGCTAAAGTTAGCCTAGCCTATGATTTCAACCTGCTAATAATCAAAATATTCTCTTTTTGTACTGTTTTGCCTTCTTTACTTATAAAGATATATATATATATTCAAATGGTGTGAATCTATGTGTTTTCTTTAGAAGTGCAACACTTCGCTTTGGTTTCAGGTCACCCTGCATCTTGGCTGTGTTTTATAAATACTCCTCTCGTGTGCGTGTGTGTGTGTCAGGAGGCGGGAGGATGTCTGTGGAGGTGGACGTGCTGCTGCAGGAGGCCAAAGAAAGCATCGAGGCCGCCCAGAACTACCGCAGTGAACTCCAGCAGCGCCTGAATGGCCTCAACCAGGCCCGCAAACAGGTACCACAGTCTGTTCACACCCCCCCCACCACCACCTCACCTGCAGATTAAAAACAGTCTGAACAGGTCACACTGTTTGGTTGTTAAACTCTGGAGTCACGTTTCTGCTTCTCTTTATGTTCATATTTTTGCAGCCAGTGTTGTCCTCTCGAGATGAGGTGATTATTCCACCCTGACCTCCATCTTTGTCCGTTTCACATTCACGTTTTCTCCCTCAAATAATCACAAGCACAGCCAGGGCGATATGAACTGTGTCAACGGACTCCCAGGAGACTATATTCTCCCTCTCTCTCCCTCTGCTATCTCTTCCTTCCTCCTGCTGTCTAGATTTACCCATCCAGCTGCTCACAGTAAACAATGTGGCCATTTCCTGTTGCTATGGACGGACAAAAAGTCTTAGAGGAGAGACGAAGGAGAAACACGAGACTCCGACTTGTTTAAATTGAGTTAATCGCTGTGAAATGTAACATGTGAAATTATGTGTTGGGTTTTACGGCGATCATTCTGAGCGTTTCAAATCGAATGTTAGGAGTTTGTCAAAATCAGACACAGTTTATTTATTTGTCTACATAAATTTTTATACTAATTAAGTGGTTGATAAAAACAATAAATAAACAGAAATACTAATCGGTCCAGATTCTGGATGCCAGCTTTTCAGCGTTTGTTGTTGATACATGGAGCAGCAGGCGTGTTTTGGTCGGCATCCAGAATTCCTGAGGTCTTATTAGTCACTTGTTTAAATAAATCTGCACAGTGACAAGTCTTGAAGTCGGTCCAGCAGGATGACAGTGGGGAAAGAAGAGAATGTGAGAAGCAGACATCCTCCTCCTCTTCCTTCCAAAGGAAAAATAGAAAGAAGTCATCCTCTCTCTCTCTCTCTCTCTCTCTCTCTCATCCCTCCAAGACACATTCGCCACTGAGTCATGTGAATCTACACCCAGTAACTGAGCTCAGCATAAAGACTTCAACAGCTGCGCTGACTCAGTCTGAGGCCGATGAAATCCTGACTCATGAACCCAAATTATCAAACATGACCTGTTTGTTTGAATCATCCAAAAACAGGTTTTCAGGTGCAGTGATTCCCCAGAGTATTATTATCACCCTCGACCATGAATCAGTGTATTTTATTGACTTTAGTGTCTGTATTTGATCTGAATGATCAGTTGTACTTCAACATAGCAGTCACAAAAACATTATTTTAAGTAGTTATATTAACTTGCATAAAAACTCCTGCTGAACTTTACTCATAGTGACATTTAAGGATGCATCTGGCAGATGAGAACTTGCTCCACAGAACCTGCTCCGCCAGAGACCAGCTGCTGGTGAAGTAGTCCAACATTTAGCAGCTGTAAAGCCAGATGTTTCCCTCATGAGTAGGTGGAGACCTAAAAACAAACTGTTCAAGAGAGGGAATATGAGATGTTGGATTCATCAGGTGGACACAAACACGGCTGCAAATCAATGCTAGTGCTTGTTCGCAGCAGCTGGATGTGTGGACAAAATACTGAAAATCATCCAGTTTTCCCAGTTTCCTGCCATATTCACTTTTGTATGGAAACACGAAATACAAAAATACAGTGACAAGTGCAGTTTAAATTAAAGAAATTAAGTCTCACAGACAAGTAGTTTGTGTGTGTGTGTGTGTGTTAGACACTCGACTCCCAATCCTAGCTGCTCATTATATGATGAGGTGAGGTCCCTTTCCCATAACCCCCTTCTTTCCCACAGCAGCGATGGCTCACCACCAGATTATAGGAATCCAGGAAGCATTACACACCGCAGATAAACACACAGAGAGGCAAACACACACACACAAGCGCACAATGAGAATAAGAAAGGAGATACCAGAGTGTGTGTCTGAAAACCGAGACAATACTATCACTGCAACATCTCGTCTCTGTAAGAGGAGTTGTCCAAACATTTGTAAAACTGCGTCTATTTCTGTGGCCTGATGTCAGATCATCTCCTCCCATGTCTGACAAATGATCTGATGTTTCTGCTTCTATTCTGAGTTTGACTATTATTTTACCAACTCCAAAATATTGATCATTGCCTGTCTGTGTGTGGTGCTGATAGTTGCCAGGAAGTGATGCATTGACGGGAGTGGAAAATGTCCCGTGTGTAGTGTGTGTGTGTGTGTGTGTGTGTTGCAGACACTGTGAGTTCACTGTGAATTTCGGCCAAAAAAAACCAAAACAAAACAAACCTGGTGTGTGTTTTCCATTCTGGTCGTCATGTTGAGTCTCTTTTATTAGTGCAGCAGCTGTCAATCAGCCTTCTGTTTCCTGCCATCTCTCTCTCTATATTCATTGTGAAATCCTCAGTGTGTGTGTGTGTGTGTGTGTGTGTGTGTGTGTGTATGAAAGTGCTTTGGAAAAAGGAACTGAAACACAGTGTGTACCTCTGGTGACAAACCAGCGAGCTTCCTGAGAAGCTTCATGTCAGTGAGGCTGCCCTGCAAACGACACAAAATCTAAAATCCATGTGGACTTGACTCTCTACACCTCAAACATGCTCCACGCAAGTGAACTGGATGCTTGCTCATGCACCATGAGCCCTTGGTTGCACACGCTGTTTATTCTTTGTTGTTGTGAAGTTGTACTTCTTCTCATTTTGAAGAGGTTGATATCATCTTTTCTCGAGCATGTGTGAAAAGTGTCCACGTGTGCATGCACCAATCAGAGTGCAGGGCAGAAGCCATGAATGACCTTAGTGATTTGTAGTCTTCCCTCTGTATCCTAGGCTTGATAATGCTGCCTCGTGTTAATCCACCTCTGGAAATAGTCCACAGTCCTCGCTCCACTTCCTCCTGTTTGACCGTGACCAGCTGTTTTTCAGAAATGCCTGAGGCGCTCTTAAAGATTGTCGCTCACCAGTATGAAGTTTAAAGATGCACAGAACAAAAACACATACTGGAGTAGTACTAAGTATGACTGATGATCATAGACATTCAAATAGTTGAACATCCATCAGATGTTTTTAAAACCTGTGACTGTCATGGCCGCCGTCTTCTTCTTTTCTGCACTCCTCAGTACGTCTGAAGAGACTCTGATAGAAATTACAGCTCAGATTAAAAATGAAATGATGGTGCCACACACACATCAGTTATTACCACTGTTAAATTAGTTATTATTTAGTCTTTTCTGATAATTGAATAATCGTTAACTTATTTCCTGGGGGAAACTTTGAATGTTGCTGCTTTTTTCTGTATCTAATCATTGTAAGTTAATTATTTCTGACTAAATTTGAGAATGTTATGTTGGATTCTGGGAAATTTTGAAGGATATTTTTCACAGTTTCTGACTTTTAAATAGACTACACAATGAATTGATTGATGAAGAATGTGATCAGCAGATTATAAACGAGTTTAGTTTTAAATTGCATCAACAGACTCTCTGTGAGGACTTCTCCAGGACGATCAGGTGGCCTCGTCTCTTCTGACTCTCTCCTCCGCCCTCTGCTCCGCAGGTCCGGGGCAGCTCCGGTCAGGCCCGGGAAGCCCTGCGGAGGCACTTTACAGAGCTGCAGGCCTCAGCGACTCGGCTGCTGACGGAGCGACTGACCTCACTCCTGGCTGAGGTCGACGCCATCGAGGCGGACAGCGTCAAACCGCTGGATGACTGTCAGAGCCTTATCGAGCACGGGGTGGGACAGGCCGACGAGCTGCTGAGAGAGGGTGGGTCCGCTAAAGTCTCATCTGGTTTTTGAAAGGCGCTACATGTTAGTCTGATCTTTTTGCAGTTGCTTCGTACACGGTGACAGTTCTTACTGAAACACAGACATTTCAGGATCACCAGTCAGACAGTCAAAACAAGACTAGAAAATAGATTTATGGAAAAAATAATCTGCATAGTTGGGATCTGTTTCAATCAGATAAGAAGGAGAGTGTGTTAAATATAGCCTCTGTGTCTCTCTCTCTCTGTCTCCAGGGGAAGCAGCTCTGCGCTGTGGTCTCGGGGAGAAGGAGGACAAACTGGGAAGCTTCACCAAGAAGGCCATGCACATCCAACTGGACAGGTAGGACACACAGACACACTCTTCATGACCTCATCTTACACAGTAACACCAGTTTCTTTACATTACCAGTTTGCAGTTAGCTACATTTTCTCTAACTGGTTCTGTGTGTTGTCCAGTCTACCAGAGGTACCAGCGTTGGTGGATGTGCCGTGTGTCTCGGCCCAGCTGGACGACTCCCTGCTGGGGATGCTGAGGGAGCGGGTGTCCCGCCACGGCTCCGTCTCCTCCCACCCACCCGTCCAGATAGAGGAGCTGCAGGAGAGACCGGGTGGTATCCTGGTCCGCTGGTGTAAGGTCGGCAAGGGCACGGGGCGCTGATATGAAAGAAGATGTTAGTAAGTACATGTAGATGTGAAGGACTTAATGTAACGTTGTCTGTGTGTGCGTCAGGTGGACGAGGACTTTGCAGCAGCAGATTATCGGCTGCAGTACCGGAAGTCCGGCAGCGGGGGGAGCCAGTACGAGGACGCCTACATAGGACGGGAGTGTGAGTTTCTGGTTCTCCACATGGACCCTCACACAGATTACCTGTTCAGGGTGTGCGCCCGTGGGGAGGGCCGCACCGAGTGGAGCCCGTGGAGCATCCCTCAGACAGGATACACCACGCTCGCACCACACGGTGGGTGAAGGTCTCCAGTCTGAGCCATGCAGCATCTAAAGCACTGATCCCCCAACATCATCTTACCAGCACACTGTGGCTCGTCCTTCTTGCACAGTTCCCCCTGTAATATTAAACCTCGTTCACTGCTTAAAAATAAATAGTAGAAATAGCAGAAAACAGTAGTGAAATGTGACAACATCTCAAAGATAGGTATCAAGTGTGATGCATTTCCTGCTGTAGTCTCAGAGCGAAAGCGTCTGTGAGCTGAAGCAGCAGGAAGTGATCACTTTGAATTAGCTGTAACTCAACACTCATGTCTAGAAATGAACAAGGTGCCATTCAACTGAAATACATCAGCAGCTACTTCTCACTTTGATCACACTCACTGATTTTATTTGTCCACGTTCTCTGGTGTAGCTTCCATTCATGTGCTCACACACGATTTGAACCTGTGGTTTTAGGAGTTAAATTTCCAAATTTAAAAAACTCAGAATCTTCAAGTTTAAAGTTTCAAATTTACAATAAAAAAAAACTCTGATGTGTGGGAGTTTTGTATCAAAGGAAGAAAACACTTTGCAAGTTTAGACAGATGTGGCTTGTTTTGCATTAAACCTGCAGCAATAAGGAGATACTTGTTATTTTAGCCCAGAGTCACCAGATCGTTGTGGTGTCTGTGTTCCTCCAACCATGCAAAGTGTTGAGATGTGTTTTCTTTCTTGATTTAGAAAAAACAAAATAATGCAAATTTCGAGATTTCTTTTCTCTCAATTTAGATTTTTGTCTCGGCAACTTAAGACTTTAAGACAGAAAACATCCGTGTTTGTTTCTCACAGATTTGTGACTTTGAACTTGAAAGTTATGAGAGGCATGAGAGGAATACTCATAAATACTCTGTTGTAAATACACCATCATACAAAAACAACCATGATCATTAACGTGTGTGTGTGTGTGTGTGTGTGTTTGTCGTTGGGACAGAGTGGTGTCCGGGCACTGACGGCTACATCCTGAGCAGCAGGAGAAACATCGCCCT
>OMNW01004062.1:3984-16540 GCA_900303245.1 Selene dorsalis | reverse complement strand
TGTTAAAGCTGTTGCTGCTGAGATATGTCACTCAACTGCAGTTCCTCTATAAGTCACGTAAACCTACTGTTGTGACTCAAACTCAACAGTTTCTCAGTTTCTTTTCCAGCCACGGCAAGCAGCTGTTTTCAGCTAAAAGGAAAAAAAAAAAAGAAAGAAAAGAAGAAGAAGCTGTGATTCTGTCAAACATCAGACAAACAGAGTTGGAGAGAAGCTGGTCAAAGCAGTGGAGCATTTAGCAGCTAAAGAACCAGATATTTCCCTCAGGAATTACACAGACAGAAACACAACTAAGAGAAAATGAAGACTGAATTAACATCTACCAGGTGGTGAGAAACACATCTTCAGCTGAATGTTAATGCTGGCGTGTTTCTCCTCACTCACAAATAGCTAATAGTTTTTTAATATATTCCCTGTATCAACTTTACAGCGTGATAATGTGTCATTATTGTGTGCCAGATTGTTATTTGTGTCTCTAAATGGCTGTAGAAAAGGTTAAAGAAGAATTTAAAGTAAATCATACCTATATACTACACTGTATGCATTCTGAAGCACACACACTGCAATACATTAGTGGTACACAAGAGACCTTTGCCCTTCTCCTCTTATTTTAGTAAACCTCACCTCCCTCTATGTAAATGCAGACTATGCTACAGCCCCCCCCCACGCCTCCAGAGCTGCTTTACTTGCTGTGGTGAACATCTGAAAAAGGGCAACTGAAGTGTCACCTTTTCCAGAGGTAAAATAGCTGAGCTTACCCTCTGACCCATGTGGTCAGACACGGTGTTACAAGTACGCCTGTAGAGGAACGGATGGAGAAGACAATATGGCAGCGTTGGGTCAAAGTCCAAGTCTTGTACACTGCAAAATCAAGAGCAGATCTTTTATGCAGTGTTATGAGTTCTTTATTTTTATCAAAAGAAGTGAGAAATTTAGAAATTAAAATTATATATGAGAAAAAAAAAGAAATACTTCCACTTCATACTGCAATCTTATTAATGGAAAAGAAATTAATCATTATAAATAAAGAAATATTCAAAATGTTACATCGTAAAAAGTACCAGGAGACGAAAAACAACAAGAAAGATAATAATTACATTTTAGTACAGGATTGAAAGAGATGTGGTATTTTTTGCAACAGAGCGTGGAGTGCCCTGCAGGCAGTGTCCAGTTCAGTGTGCTCACAGTGGGAGTGGTTCTGAAACAAGGTACCCTGCACCCCCACACCCTCACCCTGACTGTGGAGTGAGGCTGCCCTATAAATCAGTCTCGCTCTGGGGCAGGATGGGCCGTCTGCCGAGCTATCTGTCTTCCACAATGCCCACCAGGAGGGTGACAAGCTGCTTCAAACAGCGTCACATCTGCTGGTGTCATGTTGATGCTTGACCAACACAGCTGATTATAACTCTTTTACCTTCACTTCCCCTCTTCCTCATGTCACCTTTACCTCTGCCTGTTAGTACATCTGTTTGTCAGGATCTGACTGACTGTCCATCTCCCTGCTACGTCGCCTGGCTCCTATACCTGCCGTCTGCGTGTGTTCGTGTTTGAGATGAGGTAGGATGACATTATACTGATCTCGGTGGGTAAACTGAGTCAGCCTGTGGCAAACAATAACAGTGGGAAAAGAAGGATCCGAAGTGAAAAAACAGAATAAAAATCAGATAACACTCTCCAATCTAGTACCCACTGTTTTGATATTTTGATTTAAGATTTTTTTTAATGCTGGTAGCTTATTTAGGTATCCATTAAAATCACTGATCACATCAATACTGCAGGTTTAAAGGCTCAGAACTTATTTTTCTGGTTGCCCTTACTATAAATCCTGCTGGATGGGATCACCACCCAAATACCTGGGATCTAATATGTAATTGAATCTCTCATGTTATTTGTCTATTCTGCAGCTGACCTGTGTACTCTGACTCTGTCCATGGAGGCCAGGAAAAACAACAACAACAACTAAGAGATCATTAAACCATTCCATTAAAAACAGCATCCCCTGCTTGTGTACAGACTCATGGTTTGGTTTTTAGCAGTATGACAGTAGGCCACAAGATGGGGATAGACAGCAACAAACTGACAGATGCAGATTGCTCATTACTGTTCAAATGGATGCAGTCTCCCTCGATCATATGATAAAACAAAGAGTTATGATCATACACATTAACAAAAGGCAGACGATATAGAGATTAAAAGAATCATGAATAAAATGAATAACTGAATAATCAGTTTATTATACATGTAAATACATTTGTATTTCTGTTCAGTGCCAGTGTATAATCATTGAAGGTTTTCTCAGTAATGACCTCGCCTGTGAATACAAACTGAGCATCACATCAATCCACAATCCCTCACTTATAGACTCTGCTAAATCATCTCTAAATGTTGTCTTTGAGGACATCATGTATGACACACAAAATATCACTGCATAATATGTTAGTGCTACATTTTGGAGAAGAGACATTGTTTTGCTCAACCTTGCCTCCCCCTGTTGTCAATTAAACAAAAATCAACATTTTCTTTGTTGATCAAAAACAAAGAAACAAAGAAAAAACATCACAAAATCAAGAAAATCAAAACAGGGAAAAAAAACTATTGTGGAGACAGCTAAAGGATCCTTGTCATGGCAGTGTAGAACAGCTTTTTCTCTGTTTTGATTTCTGGGATCAGCTTGTAATTAATTAACGTCCTTTTGCAGCAGCATGAACTGCTGTATCCAGAGTGGTTGACATGTTAATGCAGAAACCGCGATGAACATTCAGACAGTCGTACAGTTGCAAACATGGCCTGACTGAGAGTCAGCAGAGAGTATTTGAACATAACTGCATCAATAAATGATGAATAGCAAATCAGATGCCATTGATGCATTTTTTTTGCCCAGATAACACTTTTATTTGTCCTTCAGTCCTCTCTTGATATTGAGTGCACTCGTTGGAATATCAAAACAAAAGGAGGTGAGGAGGGTGTCCAGTTTAGGGACCTCAGAATCGGCTCTTTTTTTTGCAGACGATGTAGTTCTGCGGTCTTTAGGATTCTGGAGCACTCAGTGGTTGTGTGGGTTACCTCGAACAAGTCTGTGTGGAGGGAAGGTACGCCTTATGCCTTATGTATGAAATTTATATCAGGAGGACAATAGCAGACACTTCACAGTGCATGGAGAATTTAAACCAGCTTCTCTTGGAAATATTGTATTGCTCCATTTGTGGGAGTAAACCGCTGCTTCAAGTGAGGGAATTTGAGCATCAGGGTCTTGTGTGAAGTCAAAATGGAGTGTGAGATCAACAGGCAGCCTAGTGCAGTGTCAGCAGTAATGTAGACATTGTGCTTGATAGTTGAGACGAAGTAGGAACTGAGCTTGAGGGAAAAACTTTTGATTTATCATTCAATCTTTGTTTTGAACCTCGCCTTCGGTCGTGAGCTTTGGTATTGACTGGAAGAGTGAGATCATAAACATGAATGGCTGAAATGAGGAGGCTGCGTTCAGGCTTAGAGAGATAGAGTGTCACTGCTTCTTTGCATCAAAGAGCCAGTTGAGTTAGTTTAGGTAATTTCAACCCGTTTGTGTCATAATCGCAGGAATATCAACTCGGAGGCGCGACGGTTCCGCATATGTTTGAGCCTGAATATACTGATGAAGAGCTGTGAGAATCTGACGAGCAGGCAAGGAGAGATAGAGAACAGGATGACGGTGAGGAAGGATCTCCAAGGCTGACATTATGTCTTTATAAACCACAGACCTTACTGCTTCCAAACCGTCGTGCCTAGTTGCCAAGTTGCCAAGTTGATACTCCTGTGTTTATGAAACAAACGGGAGCTTCAGACTACCTGTGAACACACTGAGCGTGTCAACTTGAGTCTCGCACGAGACTCCGCGAGATTTTGTTTGTCTGCTTTGTTTACACACATCTGTCATCTGACACTGTCTGTGGAAAAAAAAGCATCTTTTGAGGGATGTAAACAGCCTCAACAGCGGAAATGCTATCAACCCCATTCGTTGCTGCTGTGGCGATGCGGGGACAGACAACTACTGCAAAACAGGAGCAATTACAAAAAAAATCTTCAGATTCATTCTTTTAGACCTAAAATGTTAGGATACTACAGCCCCAGGTTGAAATTGCCTGGAATTGTCCTTTAATTTAAAGAGGAACTATGCTACGTTTTGACCTTAATTAAACAGCTTCAGAGTCATTGTGATGGTTAAATAAATGACTCCACGTAGCGTCTCTTGATTAAAAAACCAACCCTGTAAGATCAGCCGGTGTCCCAGCTCTCTTCGCAGCAGCTCCGTGACACAAACACAACCACAGAACCCGTAATCTCTTGTTTATGACGGATAAGACCACACAAATATACATCTCGTGCCGCGTATATGATAATTAACATTATCGCTGGCTCTGGCTATGTCGAAAACAAATGCACATGGCCGGGAGAAGGGTGAGCAAAACAGCAGAAAAGTGACCGGACTTGTGTAGTTCCCCTTTAATCTGCTAACTCTACTAAAGATGGGCCCACAGCCTTCAAGGTAGCAATTCACATCCAGTCAACAGTAACCACTAAATAGAGGGCTGAAGCTGAGTGAGTGATCACAGCATGTAGCTTGTGTACAACACTTGTTACATGATTCTGTACTTGTACTCAAGCAGAAAAGTTTAACTGTGTCTTGGCAAACCGATTAGGTGTCTCATCAGAGAAGCTGATAATAGATTAAGTCTTTTCTGTGGTGGAATGAATGGGGGCAGATTAACATTTGCTTTCCTCCACAGAGAAAACAAAGGAATGAGAAAATATACCACATTTGCATCTATTTCTGCCTGAGCGTTTTAAGTATTTTAATTTCCTGGTCCTGTGCACCCTGAGAATTGTCTGCTGCTAATTGGTTCTTTAGTGTGTATCAAAAGCATAGCTGCTGTATGTGTGCTCTAATAACAGCTTCATTATACACTGGTTCTTTGCAGTGCACTTTTGTTGGCTTACAAAGCACTGTTTGCCAACAAGGGTGGCCTTGAGGCAACGGGAATGCGATGAATAACTGATTAAAGGGCCGTGTTTACACTTTGGTTGTACAGCTGCCTGTACACTGCCAACACTATGCAGCCTTTTAATAAAACTATACCGCCAGTGAAAAACCACTTCTTCTTCTTTTTTTTTACCTTCCAGTTCTGCCAATTAGAAATAATTTGATCTAATGGTCTGTTTCTTTTTCAAAAGCCTGAGGTTTCTACGTGAAGATGCTGCCTTGTCTGCACTGTGACCTGTTGTTTTGCTGTAGCATTTCTAAAAAACACTTGAGTTGAGACTTTTAATCCAGAATAATGAGCTGCAACAGTGCAGAGGAATGGTTTCTAGAGGCTCAT
Organism: Selene dorsalis; assembly: GCA_900303245.1. NCBI lineage: Eukaryota > Metazoa > Chordata > Actinopteri > Carangiformes > Carangidae > Selene > Selene dorsalis. Next base: position 11,186 of record OMNW01004062.1, on the reverse strand, counting down.
ACATACACTGATGAGATGTTAACCAAGGTCCCCCCTTGTAGTGGGGTAAGAATGCTATTGTAATTGTTGTAGCAGGCTGACATGAGTGCCTTATTCAGGCTGAGGCAGCTGACTGCTGCACACGTGATACGTGATACTGAGCCTTGACAGATGTTCAGAAGACAAAGATGAGAGTGACTGTGTTTGAGAGAACTGACTTAATGGTGCAGATTGTAATCATTTGAGGAATATGAAAATTTGTGTCTGTTTGTAAATGTGAATGTGTAAATATTCTTTCTGGGCCACTCCCGGCTACCTGACATGAACCACAGTTTGGTCTATAGCCACTACGTCATCATTCCCCACACAGTCCAGCAGTCCTGCTGGGGGCTTGGAAAAAATACAGACCCGTACTGTCACAGGCGAATGGTGTCCAATGTAAGGAGAGCAACCTGCTGAGAATAAACATAATTTACTGGCAGGAATCTAAACGTATCCTCAAATGAGCTCCAGCTGGACTTTATAAATGGGCCTGATGAAGATCAAATCAGATAATTAGACTAATAGGTGGAGAAACACTCTTGGCTGTCCAGTTGAAGTCTTTCAATACTTTATGTTAATGTGGAAAATCATCAAAACTGTGCAACACTTTACATTAACCCGTCCCTGTTTTCTACTAACGTTTCCTTGTCAGTGGTATTGTGTCTTGACGTGTTGAGGTTCTGGCACCATCTCTCAACTGTAATCCAAGATGGCCGACTGCTCATCAGTCCAACAACAGGTGATAGTTCTTGTGTGCCAGTGAATGGACACGTCTTGGTGATGCACTAGATGCAGCAGTGAAATTGTTGAAAAAATAAGTCAGAATGTCAGCAGAGAGTTTTAAACAACACACTGATTCAAAGCATCTGATCGTCCCTTTAAGTGTCTACAAGTGAATGATGATCGTATGAACTATTTCAGAGGGGCAGACTACGAGCCAACAGCTGCAAAGTCAAACTCACAGCATAATCACATAAATTTTAAAAGTAACCCCGTCTGTGATTCTCCTGTAGTGAAATCTGTAGAAAATCTCTTAGTTTTTGAAGTGGGAACAATTTCTGGCTCGGGATCGTTAATGAAAAAGTAGAATGAGAAATAAATGTGAAGAAGTTCATTTTTTGCACCGTGAACTGTTCAAATTCAAATTTGCGACCTATGAATGTCAACGAGTTATTTCAGTGTGTGTGAACAGATCTCTGTGCTCATGCTTCCCGAGACACTTTGGGCAGAAGAGGGGATTTCTCTTATCCAAAGGGGATGTGGACAACCACAGAACTTCACACTTAAATTTGATGGCTTCTCTGGTCATGTTTCCAATTCATGAAGCCTTCAGATGACACCATGGCAGATATTGTTGTTTTATATCCACTGCCTGAGAAAACACAGGAAAATGGAAAATACAGTACCCATCACATGAGAGACAAAAAACTTATCAGGATACATTTTAAACTCACCAAGATAGGTTTGCTCTGATGTCTATAAAAACAAATGCGTGTACTGAGAATGTTTCCTTGTATGTATACGCTAAATATGTGCAGCACATATCGGCCTGTGTAGTGCGGTGGGTTAAATGATGGAGACTGCAAATGCCTGCACTTGTGTGTGTGTGTGTGTTTATGTGTCTGAGATGATGAAAATTGCATGGTTTGATGCTTGGTGTGCTGGTGTGTGGGAGGATGTGAGCAGTCATGCTTGCCAGAGCACCCTCAATCCATGTAACCTCTCACTGCTGGCTCTCCACCTTCAGCAGAACTTTTGCACAGAATATCTATTCCACATTTCTGAGGCCAAGGACTTTGCAAAAGCTCATTATTGTATCTGCTCTCTGCTAAAGAAAATTAGCAGAAGACCCGGAGCAAAGGATGCGAGTCTGGGCGTTAACACTCCCACTGAACAAACTGATCGTTAAAAAAAAACTGCTGTAAAACAGAGTGTAAACAGTCATTACCTCGAGCGATGATTGAGTCATAATTTTCACAGGGATTTGAGGAGATATTAGGTGGAAGTCTGGCATATTTAAACACAATCCCTGGTTACAGTGAAAACAAATCTGTAAAAATTTGAAAACTCAGTGCTGCACACGCACACACACACACATGCACACGCACACACGCACACACACTAAAAAGTGTTCCCCATCAGGACCCAGCATGCCTTCATGTATACAGTAATTTAATAAGGGTTGCTGCAGGCGGCAGCTTAGTTGAAAGGAAGATCGCTGATTTGGAAGAAAATTCCTTGTTGTGTTAGATGTAATGTATTAGTGAGCGCTGCGAGATGCATGTTCAACTCGAAACTTGAGCTTATAAGTTACACAAACACAGGCTGCTTTATGAGGGAGTTTCAGGCTGAAATCAGCTTCTTCGCTTCCTCACATTTAAGACTGGGAAGTGAACACATCAGGCTGCGCACATCACTGCTGATGCATAAAGGGCTGCAGAACCAAACAGTGACCCTTCAGCTTTCAGTTTTTGTAAACCTCTGACCAAAAGACAATCACCTGTTGAGTGCACAGCTGAGGTAGTATAAAGAAACGTTTCTGATTGATCTTCATGCTGGAATAACACAAAAACATTCAGTGTAGCAGAATGTGTGATCCTTTTTCCAAAATGCTGTACTTCCTGATCAAAAACTATAAATGCATGTGAGTATATTACTATATTCATGGGTGGGTGGAGGACTGCTCATGAGCTCCATTATGAAAGCAGCGGGTTTATTGTTTTGCAGACAACTGCGGCTTTGTTGCCATCATCCTCACTTCCCGCTAATGCAGTGATGCTTAGTTTAATGATAAGTTTAAAATCTATATTGAAGGGGCCGTTAAGCCAGCTTTCCATCCAGATTTAATTTAAATGCAAATTTTAAAAGGCTCTCCATAAAATAAGCAAACCACAATTGGTATTAATGTGTGTTTCCATCCACTCTTGTCGTGTGGATTTTTGTTACTGAGCACTTAAAGATAAACAGTTGGGTGCCATAAAACCATCACAGGAGAAGAGAGTATGACAGAATATTATAATTAAAATGATTACAGTCAAACCTTGAATGCACAAAACTAATGTGGAAAACATGATAGAAATATGGCCTTGATGTTTATTTTATCACACAGTAAACACTGATGTTTTCATCTGCCACAGTTTTTTGTTTTTTTCAAATCAGCAGCGCCCGTGTGAAAGGTTTCTGTCACGAGCCTCATGGATATCATGAAGTGCATTTTGTCGCATTTTTATGGGGTGATTGAAAATGCACATAAAAACAGATGCATATCATTATTTTCAGTTTCTACACATCTGTATTTGTCCATTTCTATACTACTAAGAACCGCCTTGGCAGACATCTGTGAATCTGTGGACTTCAATCATGTTCTGTCTTTCTGTTTTTGTCATCATTCATTTTCTTGGCAACATAATGACTGAAAAAGACTGGTGTCCAGAATTCATTAGAACTGATTGGGCAGAAAAACAGAGGATAGTGTTTCCTGTTTATTTTTACTACACAGTTTCACATGTAATAGGCTACACAAAATATGAAAGTTTTTTTTTCAATTGTGTGCATCACTGGCATATAAACAAGCACTAGGCCTAAGATGATGTCATGTGTCATGCTGTTAGAGTGTGTTATTTAGCTTCCACGCTGTGAATTCAAAGAAGAGAGATGCAGAGATTCAGCTGAGCAACAGAATGACCTGTCATTCAGTCCAATCAGGGCGGAAAATTGAGAGACAAGAGACCCCTTCCCTGGTGGACTTCCACCCCAACACACACACACACACAACACCCCCTCCAGCACAAGCACACTCGCACACACTGATGATGACTGGCTTCCTGTGGTCCTGGCAACAGTTGAAAGTGGTCGGCGAGATCAGACGAAACGAGTTAGGCCTCCATTGTAACAGATGACTAGAGGAGCCGTGTCACCACTCTGAAGCTCCCTGTCACTCTGCTGTGGAATGGGTGGGGCTTGTCAAAGGATGAGCTCATGTGCCCTAACTGTTGCTCTTGTTGTCATTATTTACTGTTGCTGGCGCTTGGTTGCTGCTGTCATGCAGCCTCTTTGTGGACAGAATGTGCACAGATCAGAAACCATGAAAAGTCTATGAAGCCCCTGCTGTATGTGTCACAGTCAGAGACCATTACTGTCAAGTTTGCCTCATCCTTTAGAAGTCATTGGCTCCCAACCTTCATACTGCCGCCTTGACTAATTTCGTCATGTTGAGCACACTGTCGCTAGAGCAAGTCTGTCTGTGTATTAGTGCCATAAACTGAAAAACTAACTTAACTTTACACAAAGTAAACAGATATAATGTTTGTCTAATCCAAACAAGCCATATAACCACCTGTAAACAAAACCTCAAAGTGCTGTCATCAGTATTTACAGCTGCAATTTCACTGTTTTGATTGACATTTGCTGCTCAATGCTTAATTGCACAGTACCTGCTCAGCACCAAAGAGCAGGCACACAGCACACATAAATGACTCCAAATGAATGCCAATGTTCCTCTATGTCTGTTCACTGTGTTAACCAGCCACCTATGCTAACATTTAACCATTTACACTGTCCTTGATGCTGTGTTGGCACTCTGTGATACCAGCTTGACTCAATTCAGCTCTTCTCAGCTCACCCTTTTTTGCATTTCCATTAGATAAAAGTACCTGGAATCCGGTACCTGGTACTATTTTTCTGGTACCACCTCAGCTGAGGTTCCAAAACGGGGAAAGTGGTACTTAAAGGTGACGTGAAAACACCGCAGACCACTAATTGGTCGAGATTTGTCAGTGCGTCATTGCATCATCAATGCACAGCATGCACGAATATCCTGGCTAAAAGCTGCCTTGGGGGCTCTATATCTAAATGTTTTAAAATGAACAGCTCAGTCTATATTATACATGTAATTATATATGTATACAGTATATCAGTCCATTCTCTCCACTTTAAAAGCAGTACTTTCCTTTAATGGAAACAACCTACAGAATTGTACTAGGTACCAAAACTTTCATCTGATGCTCATCAGATACTCTCATCTGATACTCAATCAGCATATCTTAATAGTTAAAAAGTCTCATGTGATCAAATTAAATGATCGTCAGTTGTAAGATGAGTGAGTAAGACTTAACCTCCATAAACGGAAGATTATGGGTTACGGAGCGCGTTTGTGTCGCGGTGCCTTTGTTCTCCCTCATAACATGTTACAAGTCATTTATTTAACCACCACAATTACTCTGAAGCTGTTTAATCAAGGTAAAAATGTAGCATAGTCATGGGAAAATCCTGCATAGTTCCTCTTTAATACAGTGAAAGTATTAAAGCACTCAGTCCATGGTGAGATACATAGGCAATGGGCTGTAGTCAGAAAATGTGAACCTACTTAAAGTTGTGATGTCACAACTGCAGCCACCTTGTCAGTGATGCCCCCAGTATGGACCATCCAGACACTCCATCCATCCTGCTTTTTGTTCATTGTTGTTGTTGGTTTAACTTGTTTCTTCTCTCCATTACTGAGCTAGCAAGTGGCATGATAGCTATTTACTTAGCTTTAGTAGAAGGCTACTATCTATAACATGTGTTTAGCCTGGTTCTGCGTCACTCAGAAAAGTCAGAAGAGGGGCTCCTGAAACATGTAGTAAACCTTTATTGATAGCAAATTAAGCTGCTTATATTCTCTCTCTCTGATCACAGGGCTCGTAAAGCAGGATGAATAATGTGGCATTGTCACATTGATGGCTATATTGTCCTTGCTAACAGCCCTATGAAAGATTATTACGAGAGGACCTCTGTTTTCCCTCAGCTGACTTGGCTGTAGTGTGTATGAATGAGCCTCATACTGATATTAAATCACTTTCAGCCCAGACCACTGCAGAGATGAAACCTCCCACGAAGCAGCAAACCCCTAAGTCCTCAGTGTTTCTCTTCAACAGTAACTCACTGAACATCCTCTGAATTCCCCTCACATCTGAATTAAAATCTGTCAGATTTTAGGTTCACATATTTCACACTGACTGAAGTAATGACCGGATGAAAAATGGTCGATGTGATTTTTTGTAACACAGTATCTGAGTATTCATTAGAGCTGTCTCAGTGCTGGGGTTAAACAGAATGAATTGGCTGTGGAAATTTATTGGGAACTCATCAGTAAAGTCGTCTTTTATAGCGGTCCTGGCTCAAAGCATTACAGTGATTTAAAGGTGAGAAAGTCTCATTCCTCTTGCTTCTTAACATGTCTTTCAGAAGTGCTCCAGCTGGGACACGAGCAGAAACAGTAGTATCTTAAATCTGTGTGATGAATGCAAACAAGTTTTAAGGTTTTTGGCGGAAACATCTTAACTGTGTCTGACCGTCTTCCACTTTTTGTGGAAAATCTGGTGTTGAGCAGGCCCAAGATTTTGCATCAAAAGGGGCTCAGTTTTTGCTCTCAGCGGTTTATGAGTAGGATTAAGAAACTTTATCACTGTGAGCATCTGCACTTGTATCTAATTGGCCAACACAGAGCATTGCTTAATCCTTCTGTTTTTTTGTAAATTTGTGCCAGATTCAACTGTTGTATTGCACAAGTGTGTGTGTTTGGTTGCCAGACCCCTTTGACAGACAGTGGCTCTATTGAAAGAAAAATGAGTGGTAATGTGGCCATGAGTTCAGCTCTATTCAGACTGTAAAGTGCTCTGAGTACAAACAGTAAGAGAGTAGTGGGATGCACTGGGTAAAACAATGAAAATCAACCCACAAATTTCTTTTTAAAGTAACAGATACATTGGTTCGAATGTTTCTTAGACGCCACAATGCTGCATTATGGTTTAAATGAATAATAAATGAGACAATGGTGGTTACAAGTCTTGCCATTTTTGTGAATGCGTGGTCAGCAGGACACCAGGTTGCACCACAACTATGGAAAGTTGTCAAGTTGATTTAAAAGCTCAATTACTAAAGTGATGCTGATGTCACTGAATGTGCTGCCAGAAAGTTGGGGCTACAGTATGTGCATTTGATCACCAAATCCTTGAAGTTGAAGTTTTTCATGTTATCTATTTCTATTTATTATGCTCATGAATTAGGCTCATGAACATTTACAGTAAATCTAAACTACCACTGTCTTGTAATCCAGGGCAAACCCCTTTTGGCATATTACCCAGTGTATACAATCAGGGTCCCATGATCGATTTTTTTTTTTTTTTTTTTTGTCAATAAAA
>OMNW01004060.1:2047-13475 GCA_900303245.1 Selene dorsalis | reverse complement strand
ATTATCGGAGGTGCATTTTGTCCCTTTTAAATATGTTACATCGAAATAAAAAAGGATTTCAAACCATCAGGGAGTAAGGGAGTAGTTCTAATGTTGTGACTGATTTGTGTTTCCATGAAGTGATGGAAACTACAAATGAGGTTTCAAATTCAAACTGATGACTCTTCAAACAGGTATATTGTATGTAAAATATCCATTTGAACTGAATGTATTTGGCAAAGTGGCCTTCAGTTTCTGTTCTTAGATCGCTTTCTTTATGCTTTATATGGTCGTTTCATTGGCATGAACAATAAAACAACCACAGTTTGACTTGCACACCACACACATGCAGTTTTTCAGGCCATGAATCATTGATTTGAGTTAATTCTTTACTTATATTAAATTACTGGCTAAAAAAGCAATTACATCAAATTACTAAATACTAAACAGAGAAGTATTCTGTATTCAACACATATAAAATGAGACACTATTTAAAGGTCTCTCTCGACGGCTTTACTATCCACTAGCTTATCGTTAGCATGCAGCTCTCCAAATGTGATTCTGGTGATTCTTGAATGTAGGCTAAGCTAGCTATGCACACAGTGGATAAATACAACAGTACTTGTTGTATTTCTCCTCTTTTTGGTGGAGACTAACTACATCCACCATGTGCTTCGCCAACGGACCAGTCATTCCACAGAGACCATTCAACCTCCTGCCAGACAGCAAGCAAACCGACCCTTATATTTCTGAGGAGGAGGAAGTAGGAAGTGTTGTCTGATCACCTCATTTCAAGCTTTATCCCTCACACTACTTATTTCTCAAACAAATTCTCATATTAACACTGTAACCCACTGATAGCTGATGCAGTTTTGTGAAATACAAGTGCACAACATCTCAGGCCAAGAGACCAGACTGTTTATATTTTTGAATTTTCAAAATGAACTACACACCTCAAACTGCGGCACACCTATACTTGTGTCTCATTTGATTGAGAAATGTGAATATTTTGCTTGAAAAATAAAAATATCACAACAAAATGCACTGTTTGCATTCAGCAACATGTTGGACACAAATCTAATATGTTGGGACCTGCAAGTACCACCCCAACTCAAGTACTACACCTCTTACGCCTCAATAGATTTAAGTGGAAGCTTTGACTCTCCCAGAAAAAATGTGGCCTTTCCACCCAGTTAACAACTGCCCAAAGTGGAGCAGGGCAGATATCTTGAGCGTTACTGCAGGCAGAATGGATGCTGAGGTTGAGTGCAGGTGTCCACGGTGGTAAGACAGAACCAAACAACAAGCTGCAGCTTTTGATTTGCTGGTTGATCTTTGTTCACCTGCTGGTCACACGCCTTGGTCGCGGCTGGAAAAAATGTAATACCAGATACAAGTGATCAAATTTGATTTTTTTCTCAGGGGATGTTGACCTCCACTCTTCAGTAGAGTTTAACGATTGCATGCACAAGCCAGCCTGGTTGCAAGGAGCCAAAAAGAAGAAGAAGAAGAAGAAGAAGAAAAAAGCTGTGGTCGGTCTGCAGTTGAATGTGAAGTGATGCATTTACTTTCCGGCTCAGTTTAAATTTATTCCCCTGCTGCTTCCACTGACTTTAAGACAACAACAAGAAAAGGCCAGTGTGACGCACATGAAATCTATCACCAGAATTTATATTATACATGTATTCTCATTATAACTGGCCACAAATGCACACCATGATTCAACCCACAGGAATTATTGTAATTAACCACAGAGTATTTTCACTCTCAGCGGGGGAGCAGCTTCAGAGGGTCAGAGCTGACTGTCCCTTTATGTGTCTGCTCCCCTTGTATTCACTGTACGCTGTATTATATTCTCTCCTCTGTGTACAATACTCAAGGCTCTCCACTGTGGGCCCCCGCATCAGTCTGGACCGGATCCAGTCGCTGTTTGTGTTCAAACCCCCTTCACTCTCTCACACTGTAACACCCTGCTCGCTCATCCCCTCCCACCAGCGTTTTCAATCAATTAGTGCCGTTCATTAGTGGGAACATTGGGGAAAAAGAGTTTGATTGAGAGAGTTTGACTCTCAGCCTAGAGCTTGATCCAAAACCAGACCTCACCAGCAGGCCAACCACCACATCAAGGCTGACTTGTTTCCAGGCTACGATTGAATGTCTCTTTAAGGCCTGGTGCGGGTATCCTTGATCATAAGAATCCTTTTCAGCCACTTGCCTCGATTGACCAACCCATGAAAGAGACATGATAAAGATAGTGGGTATTTCAGCTTGATGTTGAAGTTTTATACTGCTAAATATGTTATTCGCTGCACTTTCCTGGCTTGCTCAAGCATATATGTATGATTTTTAATTAAATCTATTTAAAATGGGTGATTTTTAATCACTTCCAAAGGAAATATGCCTTTGTGGCAACATTTAAAATGTTCTTTCAGCATAAAAGGCTGAACACAGAGCTAAGTTAAACTGAGTGCCAATCATCACACGCAACCCAATCAATAGATCTTGGCATGTGCACAGAAAAAAAAGCATTCCGATTATAGCACGGACACAAAAGCTGAAATCACAAGAGGGAAGAAGGTAATGTCGGACTGGATATGTTGTAATAAAGAAGGACAGGCACGGATAGTTGTGGGTCAGTCACGTTCTACCATTTATTCAGCTCTTCTTTTATTTTGTTGTAAAATTAACAGTAACGTACTGTATGCATTGCACTGTTAGCTATGGACTGTAAGAGCTGGACGCTGTGAACCTGGAAAAGAAATCTGAATGTTTCATTGAAGAATTTATTCAGTTGAAAATGCTCAGAAGAGTCTGCTGGAGATGAAGTTTGCAGAAAAACTCTTGTTCCAAAATTCAACACACACACACACACACACATACGCACACACCCTTCGAAAGAGTAAGTGCAGAAAATACAGTTTTAATACTGAATAAATTCAACAATAGATTGACTGTGTATATTACACACTGAATTATTCCGAAACAGATCAACTATTGGAGATGCTGATGGTAAAATACAGTAGATAACTGGCAGCCTGTGTCTCTCATTGTGTTTGCCTTCTCATTGACACAACATATTAATGCCTTACACATGACTGAATGAGACTGGAGACAACATAACAGCAGAAAATGGAAAAGTCTCATTTTTGACTAGAAGTCTTATCTTTTCTTTTCCCTTCACACTGACTCTGCTGTGGTGTGAAATCGTTTCGCCTTTGTTAAACAATTTGTGATGACGGAGGTTATTAATGCCAAAGAGCTTCTGATGTCCTAGTCGTTTTGATGTGTGTGTGTATATGTGTGTGTGTGCGTGTGTGCCCGCAGATCCCTACATATTTAAAATATTTCTGCAGACAAAACTCTGACAGCCGCTCCCTGCAATGCCAGCAAACAGAATTGCCTGCAGTTTGGGTTAAGACATCTCATTTCTAGGGCAGCTGCAGAGTCGGTCTCTCTCACAGCACGACACAGAAATTTAACTGTGTCCTTTGCAATAACAGCCATGTCCAGAACCAGAGCCAGCTTACGAAAAGCTCATGACCCAGAAAACCTTTATACTGTACATGTCCACTGACAGCATGATCTTCTTCTTCTTGACTGGTAACTGATTACTCAAGAGAGGCAGCTACATCTTCAGTGTCATTTCCTGTAAGGTGATGGAAAAATCAACCATAAAAAAAAAAATAAAAAAAAAACCTCAATATCATGCTTTGATTGATAGGTTAATCTTTATATGTGTATGTTATGTTGTGTACGTATGGTTTTAAACAATGCTCAGGTTCCTATGAGCACAGTGGTTCCTCAGGCAACATCACTGTAGGGGATGAGGGAAGAAAAATTCACAGTCAGTGTTCTGTGGAAAAATTGAGTAAATATGAGGCTTAACTAAAGTCTGAGTTAGACATGTTTCCTTTGTTACTGTCGCTCTTCTGAATTTCCCCTGATCCATCAGTGCTGTCTGACTATGTGTGATAGGAAAGAGCAGTCTACATAGTTTGTGTGCTAAATGAATGTGTGTGTAAAGCTCATTACATGGTCAATGAAACCACAGTTTTTGCATAGAATCAGGATTGTGGATTTTGTCCCCCAATATTTGGAAACACAAATGATCTCCTAATGGCCTAACAGTGCAGACTAAGTGAGTGAGTGAATGTCATTAAAATCAGTACAGACTCCATGGTCCCCACAGGATGAATCCTGCTGATTCTCTTGCCTCCATCATCAGGCCCAAATCTCAACTCTTAACAGCCCTGGAAGTATTTGCGCACTAGGCAAGATTGTTCATTGGTGCTTCCTGCTCTGCGCCTGCCGCCTGCTCTTGGATGGTGCATAATATCACTGTTTAAAAAAAAAAAATAGCTTAGAATCTTCAGAATAGCGAAGGCAGCTGGACTTCTTTTCTTCAAACTACAGGCTTTCCCTTCACTTTCTGTCTTCCCACCTGACATACACAACTGAATGGCCAATGTGGACACATTTAAATTCAATCATCAGCGTGTTTCATATCATTAACATGGCTAGACTATCTGTCAATACTGATTGATAGGAACAAAAAGGAAGTAGACAACACCATTAATGCCATTTCAGTGCAGTGCAGTCCCTGCTCTAACACGGTGAAGCACAGACAAAGGAAGAACAAGTAAACATAATATGATGTCATTATATTGTTATTTCAAGGCCACATTTCATGTTCTATGTTCACCAACCAGTACAGGAAACAAAACAACAGGGTCTCTTGTTTTGTAGCATGAAGCACAAGACTTGTATTTGCTGCACAGATGACTCAATTTTCTGATGAAGCATGGTTGGTAAAATAAACATGCGTCTGAAAGAGAGAGGCAGTTTGTGTTTGTCTCTTGTCAGTTTTCTCAGTACTGACGGCATGTGACTGCTCTGCTGCTGGCAGCCCTACTCTCCTGGAGCAGGTAGACCAGGAGATGAGCGCAGGTAGAGTCAACACACACAACTGGTCAGACAGAGCTGAAAGAGATGGAACAAATGGCACCACATGCACACAACATGTAGGCAGATACAAAACAGTCAACTAAAAGTGACTTGGCTCCATGTACACCCATGTCCTCCTGGCAATGATGTGGCTCTGACAGAGTACATGTGAAGTGACAGGTCAACTGCCAGCAGCCTGCTCTCCTGGAGCAGGTATAAACCAGGTAGAGTAAACACACACAGCTGGTTTCAGAGAGCTGCACACAGGGATGAAACACACATATGCAAGACGAAAGGCAAAGAGGAGCATGAGAGGAATTTGATGCATCTTGGCATGCACACAACTGTAGAAAGTTATATACAGAGCAGTGGCATGGCGTGGGGCAAAAATGACTGAGGAAGCCCAGACTAGGAATTGCACATGTGCTATCACTTGGAATTACCTACACACACTCATGCACCCCAAATTCACACATCAGGAACTGGTGGAGACTGGGGAAGATGAGGGATGGGTATGGCACAGTTAATTTTTTCATTAAGAAGACGGCGACTGCAGTTTGGAAAAACATGGAGAAGCCAAAACCATTAATACAGAGGAAAGGGAGGGACGCAAGTTGCAATCGGGAAGATGGACAGCTCTTTCTTTCTCTGCCCGTAAGCACAAAAGGAGAGGACTGGTTTTATTGAAAGAAGCATCACAGAGGATGCCATGCTGCATTATACTGCAGAGCACAATGCACTAGAACTTTCAGTCCTCACAAACTGAAACAAACAGATCAGTGAACAGGCTGACATAAAAGACAGCAGCAGAAGAGACAAGCTGACAACTTGGGCTCCAACGGATGAACAGGCAGACATGAAGGTAATGAGGTCAGTGCGTGGGCTGAGTCCACAACCTCAACTTCAGTCAGAGAGAGACCATTAGTCTCTGGTTGTGGCCCAGCCTGTCAGTTATGATAGCAGCAGGTAGAGCGTTGAGACTGTGGCACACCAGCTGTGGCCCACTGGTACCCTTTCCTCCTCCATCCCTCCACCACCTCTGCAACACAAACACATGCTAAACAGGCCACTGTCTCCGCTGCATCCCACATTCAGCTGCAAATGAGCCCGCGCTGGGCCCCCAGCCCCGTTTGATGTCATGAATAATGAGGATGAATTTTCATTTGCGCAGGTTTCTGAAAACTAAAATGCCCATTGTTTAGGTCCCTCACATCAAGCAGTCAGGCATGTGAGCTCAGTCTATTCATGTCCGAGTTAAAAACACATTGTATCCAGTTGTTTCTGCTCTTTCCCAGTAAGTTGAGTGTGTAAAGATGGAGAACTACATCGATGTGGGCGAAACAAGTGAAAGGCAGTAAAAGTAGCAGGTCTAGCTCTTATCCACAAACTGGCGGGTTAAAAATTGGATTTGATTGAAGCCCACAGGCGGCAACAAGCTGCTATTGACAGGTTGCTTACGCCAGTCTATGAGACAGTAACACTTTACTGGTGAACTTCTTCTTCCTTGTTGCCACTACTGAGGCATGAAGCTGGAGTTATTTCTGTGTTGTGTTTTTAACTGTTAACGAAATGTTCACAGTGCCGAGAGTGAATACGCTTTACTGCTGCAAAAGCTTTTTATCTTTCACTTGACTAAAGATGTGTTGAATGTGGCTCATTGATTTCCTCATTATCCTCAGCCTACTAAACAACCAGGCGACTGCTAATGCACTAGTCATTACCACTGCTGGACAAGGTCTCTGAAGGCAAACCTCTCTCTACAGTTCCCCAAGGGCATTCGGTGCCGTAGTATTGTATACCGTGTGCGCGCTAAATTTACATTGAAGAATGGATCATGATGAAAAACATTGTGTGCAGATGTGTTATTTGAATTGGAAAGTCATTTCAGAGGTTTTACTTTTGATAAATACACATACTTCAGTGAATATTTGCTGTCCACTGACTTTGTAAAGAACTTTTAGACAGACTGAGGAAACGACAGTGATGGTGGTGGCGTTCGCTCACAGAATATGTGACTGCAGCAGATCACCTCGCTGTGATTTTCCAGGTGTACTACTGCCTCCGACAGTTAGAAACTGAGTCTCAGTCAGGTCAATCCCCCATAAGGGTGAACATCTCAGCCATCTTAGTATCATGTACCCTCCCTTCAATCAACCACCAAGACAAGGCCTGACCATGACAAGCAAAAGAGAAGGCAACACAACCAACAGTAAAAACCAGCCTGTAGGTTACTAAAGTTAAAGCACCAATCACAACAGAAAATCTCCGTTTCAGCCATAAGCACAATAGAAAAATGTCCAAAATGTCCAACACCAGCAGTAAATAACAAACACACTTCAATTCAACCAACAGACAGTTCAGTTAAGCTCAGCCCAGTAAAGCTCCTCAAAGTGAGCCCTCTTTCTCAACAACACGTCTTCGGGTCAGGTAAATTCCCTTTTTTTTATCCACCGGAGTAACTCATATTCCCAGCGAACAGAGGATCTCTGCTTCAATGACGGCGGACTTACCTTAAAGCTCGATGGCGAGTTGGCTGCTGCTCAGGAGATTTAGGATCCCGGTGTAGCTCCAGTGTGGGTCCAGGAAGATAATCCACAGGAAGATGAGAGCGATGAGTAATCCGACACGAAAATACAGAGATAGCCACGGTGCTGCTGCTTCTACACAGGTATGGTGAGCCGCCATCTTTCCCCTTACGGCGCCATTTTTTTTTTCCTTTTTAAAAAGAAGGTGGGTATAGGAGAGGAGACGCCATTGGCCGATGCTGGGGGTGTGTCGGGGCTGAATTAAGGCGGAAGCTACGTTAGAAAAATGAAAAAAATTTATTTATTATTTTCCTGGGTGATCGCCATGATGTAGAATAGGCCTGCCTTTGCAACAGTGAAATAAATAGAGGGTAGTTGATTGACCTCACAATGAGTTAGTTGAGGTAAGTTGGTTTGAGGTAAAATTAGTTAAACAGACACTTGTTGCACAAATTCAAGACGCAGAAGTGACCACAGATATATTCTTTTGTTAATACTTTCACTTCATTTGTATATTTAAGGTTTTAATTTGACTTAAAATCTTGTTAAATTCTCACAGCCAAGTGTAAACTGTTGAATAGCAAACTGAACGTCTTAAAACATGATCCATGTGAAAACATTTACTCAAATCTTGTATCAAATGCATTGTTTTTTTGTTAACTAGAAAGATTTTGACATTATGTAAAGTACGTATTCCTTAATGACATAGCAACATTGGCATATTCGACTACTACCTGTTCTGATTCAACCAACAAAATAATGCAGTATTTCAGTTTTTTTTTTTAAAGGAATTGACAAAGAAATGTTTACTTTCCAGCTGAATAGTGAGGTTTGTATGAAAAGCCATTGCAGGACCCTGATGGTACACAACACCAGAGGAGTTGAAGGTATGCAGTTCTTTGAAACTCACAGCTTCTTCTTTTCATCTTATGGTGTTCTCAACTGTAGAAAACAAGTCAGGTCACTGCTTCGTCTCGTATTTGCTCCTTGTGACTCTCTGTGCACCTGTTTCCTCTTGCAGTGCGGAGACATGCATTATTCAGAGAAATGAAAGCTCCACATCACCTGGAGGTGGAGAAGTGTGAATATGATTGTCTGTCACACAAATACATATTGTGGCAGCGTGCTATAAAAATGGATGGATTAACATTCATCGTCTGCTTTCTTTTTCATTCAAACTCTAACCTTACAGTTAATTGACTTTTCTTGCTGTGTTCACACACAGTGTCATTGCCGTGTCAGTCTATAAGCTGTGTTTTTCTCAGCTGCTCAGCAGGCAGATGTCCAGATCTCCACCTACAAACAGAAGCTCGGGGCGAAACGTTCAAATGTAGACACTTGACGTACAAGTAAATCCATATTTCTCTGTGAACCATCAAAGTCTTCACAAAGCTGTAATGAAT
Source organism: Selene dorsalis (assembly GCA_900303245.1). Lineage (NCBI taxonomy): Eukaryota > Metazoa > Chordata > Actinopteri > Carangiformes > Carangidae > Selene > Selene dorsalis. The sequence continues at coordinate 4,624 of OMNW01004060.1, read as the reverse complement.
TACATTCTTGTATTCCTGCCCTATATTCATTTGCGAGGAAAAATGCTAAATGTATAGGCACAGCACTCTTCAAACATTTGAACTATTTGTCTTTCGTAAGAGTGCGTGTGCTTAAAGGAAGAAAATATTTTTCTCTCCAGTCAGTCTGTCTTTCACATCCTCAGGGGGACAATCATTATCGAACATTACAAAGACTAACTATTTAAACCCTTGCTCCTATTGAAAGCCGATTCATACTGACTGAGGAAGAGAACTTTAAAAAGAAAGGCAAGGAAGAAAAAAGGAAAACAAAAGCTGAGATAGAGAACGTGGAAGGGAGAAAGAGGACGGGAAAGACAGAGAGAGAGAGGGAGAGTTGGAAAGAGCGAGACATGTATAGAGAGAGAGATGGAGAAGAGGAGGCTCTTTTGGGGTGCAGTGGGCTGTGAGACAGGTCCATTCACTCTGATCTAAACACTGTGTCCCACTGCGCATCAGCGCTCTCACCCAGGCAGCCAACACTGTGGCCACAGACTCAAAGTTAACCAGTCAACTCCATTACAGTGCAGGGGGCGTGTACAGACCTGCCACACCAAAGGGATCACGCCGGCCGGCCAAGAATATTAATTGCTTTTAAATGAAGTGGAAGTCTCTTTATTGGATGTCTGGTGTTGGTTTGTTATCTGCTGGGCTGAAAAGGCCCCACTGCTCTTTGGTCTCGCCGCCTTTGAAAGAGAAACTGACTCTGGATGAGGTCATTGATCAGCAGGGGCTGTATACTCCCAGTGGGTTTTTGTGTGTCCTGCCCCTTTAACTACCCCCATTGTACTCTGCTCATTCAATCCTCAATGCTCTGTGGTCAATAAACATATTTGTTAATGATGCTTCCCCCCAAGTGTAGATTCAGTCCAAAGCATGTTTATGCACCACGATGTTTAAGTTAAACGTTTAAGTTTTAATGAATAGAGAATCGTTGCTCAATGTGGCACTGTAAGACATTACTTAGTAACATGGTACAATGTCATTTTATTTCTATAACAAGTGAAGGATTTAAATTTGAAATTGCCGGGTACACATTAATGTCTCATTACTTACTAGCCAATAGTAGTCCGGCAGATTAGCCCACAAGGTTGGCAGGTTGTAATTGTCCAACCTGCATGTACCAGAGGAGAGGATCTCATGAAAGTTGTCATATTAATATATTTTGTATATTCTAAGCAAGCTTTCTGATGTTATTATTTCAGGATAAACCTACATTTGAGCCTAATCCAGTTTTGTTCAGAGTTGGAGAGTGCGAACAGGATGATGACAGGACCTGCAGTATAAATAAGTCAAGACGTATGAATGTGGGGGCAATGTAAGCTTTTAGTACTGAAAAATATTTCATTAATACTGAGCAATTAGTAGAGTAATGTAATTATTTTTATGGAGTAATATGTAATGAGTAATTGATTACATTTTCTCAATAGCCCAGTGCCGATGTGAGCACCATGTACTGCACACTAAACATTATCATTTTGTCTTGCAGGTAATTCCTCATGGCTCGGCTGTGACTCAATGCATTTCCACCTGTGAGCACTGTCGGGACTACAATGGCTTCTGCGGCTCAAATCATGTACAGTGTGTCCACCTCTCTGGTCCCCACTGAGCTCCATGACTGAGGCCTATAGCAGGCTAGCAGGGGGAGAGGATAGGGGACATTATCTATAATTCCCCATGCCGTCTCTCTCTCAAAGGGGCCTGGGGCACCAAACAAAGCCCTGCTGCTAGACAGCTCTGAAGATGAAGACGAAGCTGAGGTTTCACATCCCCATGAATAAGGTTAGATATTAATCCAGCTAAGAGAAGAAAAAACATGCTACAGGTTGCTTTCTAGGCTTCCTTTGTGGGAGTATTTCTTTGTGTTTTCTGTCTGCCTCGTGAATAGGACCCCCCCTCCCTCTCTCTATGTCCATTGAAAAAATTGGCTTCTAAATACAAGCTATTAGAATATTTGTGTAGATGAGTAATAAGTTATTAGTTGCAATTACTGGTCATCTATTAGTCTGGTATAATAGACTGATTAGGCAGTGGGCCTTTTAACTTCTGAAGAAGTAATTTGGAAGACAGCCTACCTTTGACAAGGCAAAGAAAGGCTTCCTTTATTCAGGCCATATCTGGCTATTGTACTAACAGACATGTTATAATGGGATTACTAGCGACTACAGTGGACTGATGAAATCAATGGCGAATGCATCATTTTGTATAATTCACAGGTACTGGAGATGAGACGAGATCTTGGCTAGTGAGAGGGCACTTAAACCAGGATGAATAGGGAGTGGTATATGCATTACACAACCTATATTTAATGTAATTTGCTGCTTACGGAAGACGGTGGTGGGAATTTTTTTTTTTACTCCCTTGGTGTTTATTCAGGAGACTTCAACACAGTTTAACTTGAGGAGTTTCTAGAGCCATGCTCACCTCAAAATTGTGAGATTTCAGTGTGTTTGAGCGTGACCTGTGTTTGACCTCGGAGGAATTGGAAGCATAGCCTTCTCTGTACAGGTAGTACTGGTCCTTTGTCAAATATTTGACAAAACCTCTATTCATAATCTG